>JAQQSW010006580.1:0-13918 GCA_028646575.1 Pseudocheirus occidentalis | reverse complement strand
GTAGCAACATATGTGTTTTCTGTCTTTTGGAGAGTTTTGGAGCTTGAAAATCTGTTTAGCGTCCCATTTTATGAGTTTTTAGTGTGTTTGTGTGGGAGCTGTGGTGCTTTGCTGTTTCTACGCCGCCATCTTGGCTCTGCCCCCCTCCCCCCACAGCAAGCCTTTTAACCAGCTCTACTAGCTGTCTTCAGTTGGGAAGAGGGATCGACCATGCTCTGTTTGGCCCCTGAAGGCAGCACTACTAGCAGGTAGAAGGTTCAGAGAGGCAGATTCAGGCTTAATGTCAGGAAAAACTGCCTAGTGATTATCGTTTTTCGGTCATTTCAGTCACGTCCAATTCTCTGTGACCCCATTTGGAGTTTTCTTGGCAGAGATACTGGAGCGGCTTGTTATTTCCTTCTCTAGACCATTTTACAGATGAGGAAACTGAGGCAAACAGGGTGAAGTGACTTGCCCAGGGTCACCGAGCTAATTAGTGTCTGAGGCTGGATTTGAACTCATAAAGAAGAGTCTGCTTGACTCCAGACCTGGTACTCTGTCTACTGCAGTGCCACCTAATGATCAGGAATTCCCAAAGTGTAATGAGCTGCCACAGGACACAGCAGCTTTCTCTTCACTGGATGTCTCATTCAAAAGCCAGAATTACTACTTGCTGAAGATGTTGTAGAGGGAAATTCATTTTCAAGGTAGAGGTTGGATAAGATGGCCCCTGGGGTCCCTTCCAACTCTGAGATTTGACTGTGAGGGCTTCATTTCACCTTGTTTCTATGCCTCATTGAGCCCAATTCTTCCTGTTTGAAGGTTAAACTTGAAATGGCCATTATCTCATGTAATCCTCACCAGAAGAATAAAAACAACCTGTGAACACAGAAAAAGTAGGTAGTATTATCCTTGTGTTCTCATCTGACATAGAAAGACACTAAAGTTCAGAGATGGGAAATTACTTATGGGAACATAGATTTAGAGCTCAGAGGCCATCAAGGCCAATCCCTTCATTTTACACATGAGGAAACTGAGGCACAGGGCAGTTTAGTGACTTGCCCAGGGTTATACAGCAAGTAAATTTGGGAGGTGGGATTTTGATCCATATCTTCCTAATGTAAAGTGGAGCTCTATCCACTATACCAAGCTGCCTCTTATGCCCAAGGTTGCACACTGGTAAATACTGGAGTCAGAACCAGGCCCCAGATCTCTTCATGTTTGGTTTAACATTCTATTGAGTCTCTTGTGTGGGAACTCAGATGCTATGGCTGTCATCATCCTTTCACATTGTTGGAGGATTGTAGTCAATCCAATAGGCCCCCTGGGACTGTCAAGGGTAGCAGAATCATAGAGAAGACAGGGAAGGAGGAGGGGATGGACCTCATTGAGAGGCTCTCTTAGGGGTCACCTCAACCTGGTGTCCAGGGCCAGTCTGAGGGTGCCAGATCTCTTGAGAACAGTTTCAAGGAGACCTGGGCTTGTGGGGAAAGGGTCCTAATTCCACATCATGCCAGTTTAGGGCAGGATATCTTTGCAATTGTTTCCTAACAGGTCTTTCTGCCTCCATTCTTCCCATGCCCCTGTTAGAATAATCTTTCCTATATGTAGCTTTGGCCATGCCACTCCTCTGCTCAAAAATCGTCAGTGGCTCCCTACGGCCACAAATACTCAAATGGATCTCCAATCTCACTGCTGTGAGTTTTCCTTCCAACAATGCAGATTGTGACCTATCTATGCTTGCTCATCCCATGCTTCTCTAGCCTATGTCTTCCCATATGCTTGCTGCAGGGGCTTCACCTAACAGTACCTTTCCTCCAGTGCTTTCCCCTGGAGATTACCTCCCATTTCCATTGCAGATATCTGTTTTTTGCTTTTTTTTGGAGGACAACTGGGGTTAAGTGACTTGCCCAAAGTCACAAGGCTAGTAAGTGTGTCAAGTGTCTGAGGCTGGATTTAAACTCAGGTCCTCCTGACTCCAGGGCCAGTGCTCTATTCACTGTGCCACTTGGCTGCCTCTTGCAGATATCTTTTAAGAACATAGTTGTTTGCATTCTGTCTCCCCACTGATAATGTGAGCTCCTTGGAGGCAGGGACCGTATTTATTTTGCCTTTCTTTGTATCCCCAGAGCTTGGCACAGTGCCTGGCACACAGTAAGTAATTAATACATGCTTGTTGATTCATATCCTTGCTTCATATCTTGCCATAATAATGATGAGAGAACCTGGGCTGAATGTGGCTTCTCCCTTGCTCTCCCCACCTGACTAACTCATCGCATTTCTGTCTCAGACACGTCTTTGATAACATCCTTCACACCATTTCTCTTGCATAGTTCTGTGTTTCTAAGGTGTTACAGCCTGCTCACCCCCAGCATCTATCTCCCCAATGCCCTCTGAGTGATGCTCATTTTTAATTTCCCAGGGACTAGAGTTCTCGAAGCCTCAGTGCCTCATGGTACTGGCTGAATATCAGTACTCAAAAACCATCCTTTCTTACTGGAATAGGTTCAGGGGCATTAAAAGAGCTTTGCAATTTCTCAAAGTTGATCACGTTGGCTCTCCCTGTTACTTAATTCTGGGTCTAGCCTATCCATCCTTATTGCCTATTAGGTAAATTTCAAGCTAGTTGGCTTGGCATTTGACTCCACAGTCTGGCAACACCCTCCTTTTCCAGTCTTGATTCAGGCCACTCTTCTCCGTCCCCTCTCTAAGCCAGTAAAACCAGGCCACTTACTCCCCATTTCTGATATTGCCTTCTCTGGGCTCTGGAATTCTGCTTACACCATCATCTATGTCTGGAAAGACCTGGTGGATTTTTATGATAACACAACAAGACTCTGTGATGCAGAGCCTATGAGCTACTGTAGGAGGTGCCAGAATCTTTATCCTTTCTGACCATGAAGGTCAAAGCTGGATTCAGAGAGGCTAGGAGACTGAGGTGAGGAAAGAGAGCATCCCAAGGAATGGAGGACAACTAGTTCAAAAGTGTGGAGGTGGAAAATGAAATGTCATGGATATGGAAGAGCAAATGGGCCAGTTTGGCTGGAATGAAGAGTGCTTGAGAGTAAGGAATGTGTAATTATTCTACAAAGATAAGTTAGAGTCAGATCATGGAGATCTTATATATGACAGGGAGTCATTGAAGCTTCATGAGCAGGAGAGTAACATGGTCAGATCTGTGCTTTAGAGACTCATGGAATGTTGGACTTGGAAGGGATCTTAGATATCACTTTGTGTGCTCTCCAGGAGACTGATAAGCTCAGTGATGGTCTGGAGCTCAGAATTGAGTGGTAGATGCTAGACTTTCTTGTTAGCATCTCTACTTTGCCACTGACCTTCCCAAGAATCTAGAGAAAACCCAATAACTTGGAGGATCTGTTTGCCTTGTTATCCTGGAGTAGTTTCAGAAAGACGGAGGATAGTAGGCCAAGGGTGGGAGGAGATAGGGAGAGGACATGGCTTTTCAACAGAGAGAACAATCTGTTGGGGACCTTCTTCTCTTCCACTTCCTTCACCGAATAAAAGGGGTAGTCCAATGAATAAGGCAGTCAGGTTGACACCAGGAAACCAGGAAGTTCTTCAAAGCAAGGAATAACAGACAGGCTGACTTTAATGAAAAGCATTAGGGACCCACAACTCCCAGAGCCCAGGTGCACTTTGATTTAGCCTTTCCACTTCAATTAGATCTGGGACTTGTTACATTCATCAAACACAGTGAGGGATTTCAAGACTCAGAAGAGAGCCTGCTGTCTGCCTAGCAGGATGGGACATACATTGGAGCCACCGACAAGCCCAGATTTCTGATGAGCCTGGGGACAGTGAACAAGAAATGGCTTCCAGTGGTAGGGATGGTAGTGTTGAGGGTGAGATTAAAAGAAGTTGAAATCAGGACAGAGGAAGAACTTTACAAGTAGAAAAGGAAGGCCAAGATATGTTTGTTGATACCTCTCTCTCTCAGTCTCTCTCTTCTCTCTCCCTCTCTCTCTCCCTCCCTCCCTCTCTCTCTCTCTCTCTCTCTCTCTCTCTCTCTTTCTTTCTCACTTTCTCTGTCCCTCTCTCCACCCTCTCTCCCTCTCTCCCTTCCAGTCTCTTCCTCTCCCGTCTCTCCCTTCTCTCTCCTCCTTTTTTATTTATATCTTTCCATTTCTTTCCCTCTTTCCCCCTTTTCTTCCTTCCTTTTTCTTCTTCCTCTACTAATTTCACTTATACTTTCTTTCCTTGATCCTTCACATTTTTCTTTTTCCCTTCTCTCTCTTCTGCTTTCTCCCTCCTTTTTGTCCTTCATTTTTCTTTTTCTCTCATTTCTCTTCCTTTCTCTCTCTCCTTCCTTTTTCTCCTTTCTTTCCTGATAAGTACCTCATCTTTGATCTGAACAGATGTACTCATGGAACACCAACCAATCCATTCTCATGTCTAGGAAGACCTGGGTCCACCTCATCATATGTCTCCACCATATAATCAGCATGTCTCTTCAATCAAGGCAGCTGAGAGTGCAAAGATATCTACTGTCCTCTTCTACCTCTCTTCAACATGCTCCTCCTCTTTGTCCTCAGTCTCAACCTCTTTCTCTGATTGTAGGACTCTGCCAAGAACCTCCATCTAAGGAGGGCACCTGGACCACTGTCTCTTAATTTCTCACCAAGCTGTCTTCTGAATTCCCCCCTCATTTTCCCATGACTACCTCTCCTTTTCAGCTTCCTCTTACATGCTGTCTTCTCCTATGTAGAAGGGAAGCCCCTTGAGGGCTTTCTTTTTGTTTTGTACATACATTGTATTCTCAGCATTTAGCACAGTACCTGTTCCCTAGCAATTTATTGTTGTGCAGTTGTGTCTGACTCTTCATGACCCCATTTGGGGTTTTCTTGGCAGAGATACTGAAGTGGTTTGCCATTTCCTTCTCCAGCTCATTTTACAGATGAGGAGCTGAGGCAAACAGGGTGAAGTGACTTGCCCAGGGCCACACAGCTGGTAAACATCTGATGTTGGGTTTGAACTTACCAAGATGAGTCTTCCTGATTCCAAACCCAGTGCTTTATCCACTGTACCACTTAGCTGCCCTAGCTCATAATAAGCTCTCAGGAAATGCTTGTTGACCAAATGACATTGTTCTGTCTGAGAATCTATTGAGTGCATTCTAGTGGCTGCTGTGAAGAGAATAGAACTGATTGGTCCTTCCTTGAAGATAGAGATCTTGTCTTCTTTAAACCCTCTGTCTGTTCCTGAGGCTGAGCATGGGGGCTTTGTGCACAGGAAATGCTTAGTGACTTGGATGTCTTCGTGGTAACAGGGCAGGGACAGAAGTCCAGGTCTCCATTCCTCTCAAGCAACAGATGTCATATGTAGATAAGAGGTTGACTTGAGGTGACTAATTCAGTTCAATCCAACAGCCATTTATCAAGTATCTAATATGATCAGGCAGTGTGCTAGGCACTGGACTTTCAAAAACAAAAGTGAAACAACCCCTGGCCTCAAGGAGTTTATGTTCTTCTGGAGGGAAATGCTTATACAACAAATCAGTCAAGACAAAGTGCCTGCAAAGTTGATATAAGATAATTTCAAGGGATTGGAAGAGCTGAGTGGGGAGAGCAAGAAAAGCCTCCTGGAGGATGAGGACCTTGAGCTAAGTACTGAAGGAACCTAGGGTTTCAAGAGGTGAAGGTATGAAAGTAGTGCATTCCAGGCATGGAAGCCAGCTTGTAGAAAGGCACAGAGGTGGAATATAGAACGCTCTCAGCAAGTAGGCTGGTTGGCTTGGCCTGTGACAAGAAGGAGGCAGAAGGGGCTGGGTGATAGGGAGGAAGATAGTTGCTAGGTTGAGGGACCTACACGTACATCATACAATTTCCTTTTTGAGCTCACATATACCTCAGAAGTCAGCATCTCACATTGGTTCCCAGTAATCCCCCATGCACACCAGGAGAGAAGGAATTCATTTCTATGATTATTTCATGAATCATCTGGGGAGCAGGTGAGCTGGTAAAACAAGCCTGCTGAAATCTTAGTCCTGGAGAACAGATAAGAAACCATTTCTTCTTTTGACAGAAAGGGAGGGATTATTATGGAAGAATGGCTCATCTCTTACTGGACAATGGGACACAGTCACTCTTTCAGCTGTTTTAGCTTAACCATTTTTCTTTTCTTTGTTATAAGGGAAAATTTTATTTGGGGGGGCAAGGAAGAGTATGTCCAGAAATGACTGTGATATAAAAATAATGGAGGTTTTAATATGGGTTTTTAAAAAGGTCAATGGATCTTGAATGAGTCATTTGTTTTGAGACCATAAAGTACAGCTAGATATTTAAGAGACCAATATTGAGGATAGGGGGAAACTGAGGCACAAAGCAGTAGAGCAATTTTTTAAAAGCCACCCTACTAAGAAGTATAGGTAGATTCTCCATGTCCATGGCTTCTCTGTCCCTCATGGTTCTGCAGAAAAATAGGAATAGTTAACGTTTCTTTTCCTGTCAGCATATACCTGAGGCACCTGGTTTTCAAAGGGTCTGCATACCTTACCGCTGCCTGGCTACATGAACAAAGCTTTGTTTATGAGCTTTCCCTTTCCAGTAGATTTTGCTTTTATTGCTGCTGTATTTTTTCTGGAGGCCATCCTCTATCTGTCCCCCTGTCATTCCCTTAGCCAAGGAATTAATTCCTGGTGCCACTTTCTCATATTTGTCCCCCAAAGAAACCATGCGGCTAGGCAGTTGATCACTCCCCCAGAATAATTCCATCTGACGGGCCGTTATTGACTCATCAGCCTTGCCAGCCAGAATTGCTGGCCGTTCTTTGGGTGGCCTGTTTAGGTATTTATTTTTATTAATATGTTTTGACGTCTGACTGCTAAGTCTGACTTGGGCTCCTCCGCTGATGGGTGCTGAAGGACAGTTCCCTCTCTTTGGCCCTGAATGGCCCCTTCTTTTCTCTGAGCTAATAGGCTGCCTCACTTGGCAGACAGACCAGTGGGGAGGCAGGCACTTTTAACCTGAGTCTCTGCTATAGCTGCTGAGAAAACATGTTGGGCCTTGCCTGTCGTTGGCTGGCTGTCTTCACCACACATGGAGCTGTAGGGGAAGGCTTTTTCAAATTACTCCAGTGGCCCACTGTGCAATAGGTTAAGACTGTTTTTCCAAATTCTTCACTCTTTAAGCTAAAGCAAAAAATCAAATGGGAATTGAGAGTTATCTCAACTTGGACAGGCCAGAATAATGGAAAGGGCTAGATTTGAGATATGATCATGTTTGTGCCAGCTTCTGAACTGAGGAGACAATGAGCATTGTAAATATGTACTTCTAGGAGGGCAGGTGTCTCTGGGTGGGTAAGCTTGGGGATAATGATCTGAAGGAGGATGGATTTTAAAGAAACTATGGGAAGATGATAAAATACAACTATGTCAAATATCAGAGGACCTATGGGAAAATACAGATACAGTTACACACTCTTGATGGAGCTTTTAATTGATCCACCTCTTCTGGAAAGCAATTTAATAACAACAGCTAACACTTACATGAGAAGCTAGGTGGCACAGCTGGTAGAGTGCCAGGCCTGAAGTCAAGAAAACTCATCTTCCTAAGTTCAAATCTGGCCTCAGACACTGACTAACTGGGCAAGTTGCTTCATCCTGTTTGCTTCAGTTTCCTCATCTGTAAAGGAAATGACAAACCATTCCAGTATCTCTTCTAAGAAAACCCCAAATGGGATCATGAAAAGTATGACATGACTGAACAAAAACCCTCGTTTATATAGCACTTTTACAAATATAATCTCAATTGATCCTCACAAGAACCCTGGAAAGTAGGTCCTATTATTACCCCCATTTTACAGATGTGAGGAAACAGGTCAAATGACTTTCCCAGGGTCACCAAGCTAGTAAATATCTGAGGCCAGATTTGAACTCAAGTCTTTCTACCTCCAGGCCCAGCACTCTATTCACTTCATCACCTGGCTTCCACAATTGAAGTTTTCTTAGAAAATTCACCAAATTGTATATGCCCTTTGACCTTGTGATATCACTGTCAGGTACATGCCGCCAAGGAAGTCAAAGAAAGGAGAGGTTGGAGATACAAAAAAGATGTCTTCGATATACAATATGCATCTTTTGTAATTGTAAAGAAGGGATTATATTTAAACTGAGCATTGGCTGAACAAATTGTGCTTTGTGAATGGAATGCAATGTTATTGTGCTATAAGAAATGACAAATATGAAGAAATGAGGAAAAAATGGGAAGACTCATCTAAGCATACAGAGAACAAAATGAGCAGAAGCAGGAAAGAATTATATGATGCCCACAGTAATGCACAGGATTTATCTGTAAGAAGAGCACTGTGAGGAACTAAAGGTCATAGTGTTTCAGGTCTCTTCCTCTTCTATCACTCCTTCATCCGAAATCCAGCTTTTATCCTTGTCTCCTAGTGGACTTTTAGATAGAAATCTCTTAATGATCCCTCTGCTGTGATTTTGTTGGTGGTGGTGTTATTGTATCCCATAGAATCTATGGCATAGGTACTTTTCTTTTTTGAGGTCTTTTTCTTTTTTCTGGGTTAATTTATTTTGTTACTTATACTTCCCTTAGTAGCTGTATTTATTTCTAGTTCTTGTGTTTCTGTTGTCTCAGGTTTTTTGCAAGGTGAATGATCTGTTTACATCTGCTGTGTACGTGTGCGTGCATGTCTGTGTGTGTGTGTGTGTGTGTAGGAATGCTTCAAATCACTCTCTTTTATTGAATATCAATCTTTTTCATTGATGAAGCCATCAGTGAGATCAGAAAACCATTGGAGAACAGAATCTGAAGGGATGAAGTGTGGTGGGGCAGTGGAATTAGCAGGGTCATTCTTATACATTTGTCCTGTGTCATGGGAAGAATGAAAAAATTCAGGAGAATTCTGTTTGTTCTGAAGACAGAACCCAAGGGAGTTATTGAGATGGACTTTGAGTACCTGTGAGGAGAGAGATTTAAATCTGCTTCTAAGGTAGGGAACTGGGCTCATCACTTTGCCGCAGCCACTTGAAGGGAGAGAAATAGTTCCGGCCTTTAACTAGGGAAGATTTGGGGGCGGTGGTGGAGAGGGGTAGAACTTAGTGGGAAATAGTGAGAAGGAGTGACTGCAAAAGTGACTAGAAAAGCCTTAGCTAGGGGTTCATGTGTGTGCCAAACTGAAGTGACTAGCAAGAAACTATACTAAGGCGCAGAAATCAAGACCAGGCACGATGTTGGGAGAAGTTTCCCTGATATAATAAGACATAGTTGAAAGAGCACTCACTGAACCTGGATTCAAATTCACTTTTGCTACTTATCACTTGAGTGACCTTTGACAAGTTGCTCTGACGAGTCAGATTATGATGCAATTGGGAAAAGTTTAATAAAATAAATAAAAATACAATTCAACATAGATAATGTTAATATGTGGCTTTCTAAGGCACTATACTGCCCACTGGGACCTGTTTCATTTTGAGTTTGATACTAGTGATCTAGTCCATGTCTGTGCCTTGTTTTAAAGGTGGGGAAACTGATATGTTCAAGGTCACTTAGTAAGTGACAGCACTAGGAATTGGACCTAGGTCCTCTGACCCCAATTTACTATACCATCAGACCTGGGAGCTGGATGACATAACCATTAAGGTCCTTTCTGGCTTGAAACTTCTGTTCCTATAATTCTAGGAACACTTATTTTCCTGTCTCAGTTTTTGTCATCTGTAAAATGGGAGAGTTGGACTAGAGTTTCTCTAAGGACCATCCCATCTCTAAAACCTATGACCTATGGCAGTGACTAGAGGTATGCATATCATGGGAGATGGGATTCACTGTGGAGACAGTTGTCTTGAACATTCATTTCCTTCATCACCCCCTCATCACCATCACGTCCATACTTTGGAGAAAGTGATTTGCAAAATGCTTCTTCATTTGTACGTTTAGTTGTCCTTCATCCCCTCAAAAATAATGCAAACCCCAACCCTTGGCAACAGTCTTCTATGGAATGGGTGCATCTGGAGGAGCCAACTCTCAGTGCTTGGGAGTTGAAAACTTGAGCCCAGATGGACCTAATTGCTTGCTTTGATGCAACCAAAAGAGCTTTCTTGACCTGTTGTGAGAGTGTCCATAATACTCTCCCCATTCCTGCCTACTGAGTCACAGGGGCCGCTCTGTACAATGCCACCAAATTGTTTTCAATTTCTGTGTTTCTTCCAGCCCTTCTAATAATCAGGCTCTGGGTATCAATTAATCACAGAATGACTGATCTGATTCAGTTGTCTTCATGACAGATTCAGGCTGACTGTTGGCTGACCTGATTGATTGCCTGCCTATCCACTTAGAGCAGCCCCCAAATAGGCAGGTCAGTGGTGCACGTAGACGTAGATGCGCTCTCATCACTCTGTTTTGCATCAGTTTCTCTGTCAAGTCAATAGGTTTATTGTGAGTGGGTGAACTGATTAGCTGAGCAGAGCCAGAGGTTTAGGGAATGCGGATAAATGCATACTAATGAATAAGCTTCCAGAGAGGCCTGCGTTCTCTGTTGGACACTTAGTACAAGCTCTCTGAAGGGGAGATGAGTGCATGTATGTGAGGAAGAGAAATGGAAGTGGGGGAGGGAGGGAAGGAGATATATACAGAGTCAGAGACAAAGATTGATGAGGGGGAGAGATGGGAGAGAGGGAGGGAGAGAGGGAGAGGAGAAGGGGACAGAGAGGGGTGGCAGGAGGGAGAGAGAAAGTAGAAAGAAGGGAGGTGAGAGAGAAGAGATAGGAAAGAAATGGAGGAGAGACAAAGAGAGAGGTGTGTGGTGTGTGTGTGTGTGTGTGAGAGACAGAGAGAGAGAGAGAGAGACAGAGAGAGACAGAGACAGATGGGGAACAATGTGTATATTATTCAATAGGCAATTGTAAGTCACTGGAAATAGTCGAGTATGGGGAATGACATGATCAGACAAGCTTTAGGAATGCAATTTGACAGCTTTGGGGAAGATGGGATGAAGAGTGGAAAGTCATGAAGCAGGGTTACCACATAGGAGGCTGTTGCAAGGCAATATTGTCCAGGCAAGAGGTGATCGGCTTAGATAGGAGAAGGGGAATTATGTGAGAGAACTTGGGGAGGTAGAATTCGTAAGACTTGGCAATCACTAAAGCAACAACATTTAATGATTTAAATCCTGAACTGATCAAATACCTCAAAAACAAACATTTTTACACACAAAGTAAGGGGTGGCTTGGTAGTGCAATGGATAGAGTGCTGGGTCTGAAGTCAGGAAGATTCAAATATGGTCTTAGACACTTACTAGCTGTGTGATCCTGGGCAAGTCACTTTATCCTATTTGCCTCAGTTTCCTCATCTGCAAAATGAGCTGGAGAAGGAAATGGCAAACCACTTTAGTACCTTTGTCACCCAAATGCGGTCACAAAGAGTCTGAAATGACTAAACAACAACAAAAATATACAAAGTAAAAGAGGAAAGGGATTATAATGTGAATCCCTATTATGCATACCTTTTTTTTAAAGAATAAAAGAAATTCAATCTAGTTTCTCTGTCCTTTTCTGTCTCCCTCAGAAATCCCTTCTTTTCTCTTTTGTGCATTTAAAAAGTGTTCTGAAGACCTTCTTCTCTTTTTTCTTCTTTCTTGTTTTGACAACCTTATTGCTACCTCCCTTCTCTCTTCTACCCAATTTGTCCCCCAAGTAAGAAAAAGAAAAACCTTGGTGACTGGTGGTGACCTCAAGAAAAAATGAGGAACTTTGAAAGAAAGATGGTTTAAGGAAGAAGATAATGAGTCCTCTTTTGGACATATTGAGTTTGAGATGCCAGTAGGATGACCAGCAAGTCCATAACCAGGGAAGCAAGCAATTTGTGACAGGGAACTAGAACCAGATAGAGAGATTCAGGTTGGGTGTAGATATCTGAAGGTCATCAATGCAATATGACATTTCAAGTCATAGAGGTGAATGGGGTCCCCAAGAAAGAAAAGTAGGAATCAGAGAAGAAAAAACAGGAAAAAGCCATGGAGGCAGCCACAGGTACAGGAAAAGAAGACATGAATGGTGATCCAGTGAAGGGAATGGAGAAGGAATGGTCGAGTATATAGAAGAACAAGAAGAGCAAAATCCAGGGAGGTGAAAGTATCGAGGAGGAGAGAGCAGTCAGTAGTGTCAAACACTACACAGAGCTCAAGAAGTATCAGGATTAAGAAAAGACCACTGAGTTCTTAGCAATTAAAGAACTGTTGGTGAGCTTGGAGAGAGCAGTTGAATGAGGAGGTCAAAGCAGACTAAAGGATTTGAGAAATGAGTGGGAGGTGAGAAAGTGGTGGCAATGATTATAAACAGTTTTTTCTGGGAGTTTTGTTATGAAAGGCAAGACAGCTATGGAATAGTGTCTGGGGGGTCTAGAGAGGTTTTTTCAAAAGGATGGCAAAGTCCTTGGCATGCTTGTAGAGAGTAGGGAAGGAACCAATAGATAATGGAGATTAAATATGAGAGAAGTAGGGAGGTACCAGAGAAGATGGAGGATAGAACCAAGGGCACAAGTGGGCCCAACTCTTTGAGACTGGAGCAAAGGAGAAGAGAATGAGGGATGACAATGGGAGTTTTAAAGTATGAGATGGGGAGAAGAGGATGCTCACAGCAGATTGCTTCTATTTTTTCCATAATGTATGAGTTGAGGTTTTCTGCTAAAAGGGAGGAGAGAGGAGAGACAAGAAGAGAAAATATTCATATTTTCTGTTTCCAAAGCTGCTGTGGAGGGTACCATAGAGATCCAATTAGGGAAGAATAAAAGGCCTTACAGGCAGCAGAGAAGGCCCAGCTGAGATTAGCTAGAGAGTGAAATGGGGAAGGAGGAAGAGACAGAGAAACCAAGAAAGATGCACAGATAGTCCTTTGGCTTGTCTAGAATGCTAAGGCCATGGTTGCATTAATTTTGAATGGAGATAGAAATGTGCTCTGGGAAGCCCAGTGACAGAGCTGGGACCTCTGAGAAATAAATGGGTCTAGGTAGATTCTGATGGTTGGAGGTCTATGTACTCTAACCTTTGAACTCATAAGAGAAGATTCCAACTCTTATGCTAGAGAAAGTGACCACTGACTGTTCTGGCTAGATTCAAGGGCTTTGTCATCTGGGATGGGGAGGCTAATGAGCTTAGGCCCATGCCAGTCATTCAAGGCTCATACAGAATGTGAAGGTCTGGCCAATGATGGATCCCCGACTGGGTGAGATCCAAGGTGATCTTTATACCAGCAGAGCGAGGCAAAATGGCTAGAGGCCATGTAGATAGTAACCTAGAGACTCCCAGGAGTGAGAGGTGAACTGTGGGCCAAATGGTCAGCAGCTAGGAGGCCCATGAAGACCAAGGAGAGTTTGAGAGAGACATGGAGGCAGGAGACTGGATAGAAAGATGGTCTTAGTAGCCAGAGGTCGGTAGCAGCTATCAGTTCTTGGTAGAATGGAAAGAACAATGATTTTAGGGGTCAGAGGACCTATATTCAAATCCTACCTCTGAAACTACCTATATGACCTTAGGCAAATCACTGTTCCTCTCCAGGCCTCAGTTTCCTCCTTTGTAAAATGAGGAATTTGGACTAGATGGCCTCTGAAGACACATCCAGCTTTTCTTCTATGATCCTATTCCTGTCTTCACAAAACCCCATGAGAGGTAGAAGCAGCAAGGTCCCGCAGCTACCACACCGCCACCCTAAACACCCAGAAAATACGAGCCCAGACAAAGTCTAGGAAAGTCTAGGACTCTCAGACTCACAAAAATACAGAGAACACAGCTCTCGCTGAAGGCAGCTCAGCAGCAGGAACAGCCGGAAGCCGAGACCGTGGCCAGGCCTGGGATGGTGGGAAGGAGCTGAGCCTAGCCCCGCAGCCAGCCTGCAGGGGTTCTACAGCCTCCAGCACCCCCACATCTGCCAAGGCGTGAGGAGCAGGACGGAGAGGCGCAGCTCGCAGCTTGC
>JAQQSW010006579.1:0-13918 GCA_028646575.1 Pseudocheirus occidentalis | reverse complement strand
GTTGTTGACTCTTTTCATGGTTTTCTTGCCTCATTCTCATTTCTCTTCCCAATTTTTCTTCCACTTCTCTTATTTGTTTTTCAAAGTCCTTTTTTAGATTATCTATAGCTACTATGCATTCTTCAAGTGTCTTGGAAGCATTTGGTGTGGGAGTTCTGACTGTGTTGTCTTCCTCCCATTCCATGCTTTGATCCATTTTGTCCACAAAAAGATTCCAGAGTTTTATTGCTGTTCTTATTTTGCTTCCTTTTCCTCATGTTGGCCAGTCAATTAATTGGTGGGCTTTTTTTTTTTTTAGCTTTGTGAAACTCTGCTTCCAAGGGGAAAAGCCCTGTTCCAAATCGCTGGGGTTTTCCCAGCTGCTGGAGCTATTCGGGGGGTGTTGCAACCCCCACCAGCTTTGGCTTGCTGAGAGTGCACCCCAGGACCACCACCCAAGACCACGATCTGGATCCAGGCCGCTCAACGCAAGAGCACTTGGCCCTAATCAATCGACTCAGCTCCATTGCGGGTCCACAGGCCAGGGGCTCTGAAGCAGCCCAGTGGGGGCAGCCACAGGTTACAGCAGTTCCTGCCCTTCCCCCACTGCTTCCCTGCCCTGGGGGCAGATTGGCCAAACTGCTTTTCCTCCCCCAAATTAAGTTTCAAAGTTTCACTTTCACTGGCTGTCTCTAATCCTGGTTTGCTAGATATAAAGATCCCTTCAGGTGCAGGAGATCTTCTCTGAAGTAGACTCAATCTGCGGCTTGGGAGGCTCGGCTCCTCCCAACCTGCCTGGGGCCTGGCCGTGTTTCCGTTTCAGGCTGGGATGACCTCGGCTCCCGGCCTGCCGTGATGAGCCCCTGCTTCCGAGGTGCCTTCCGCGAGAGATGTGTTTTCTGTATTTTTGTGAGTTTGAGAGTCCTAGAATTTGTCTGGGGTCATATTTTACGGGTATTTAGGGTGGTTGTGTGGGAGCTGCCAAATCTTGCTGCTTCTATGCCGCCATCTTGGCTCTGCCCTCCAATTACATTGCTTTTCATCTAAATATCTAATTTCAGGGGACTTGAAGTTCTCTATCTTTCTGATACTATGGAAAAAGTTGTCCTGACAGGCAGCTTAACATTTATGAGATCTCTTTCAAAAAGTACTGACACTGCTTGCTAGATCAAAGATGTACTATTTATAAAATTCCAAGATTCTTAAAATGCAGAATTGGGAGATCAAGCAAAATACACCTTAAAAAAACTGACACACGTGCCAAGAAAACTGCTTTAGGCAGTTTTGTTTCACTCTGTTTAATTCCCAGTCAGCTAGAAAACTTTACTAAACCATAATACTGCATTTTCATACCTGTTTAATACGTTAATTTCCAATGATTCAATGATTTCAATGATTAATTTTCCTGTCTCCTTACAAAACCGAGAATCTCATCTTCTTTCTCAATATTAAATAAACACCTGAGTATTTCTCTGAACTGAGTTGACCAAAGTTCTGAATCTCTAGGCAGCTAATACTCAAGATTAAATTTTAATATCATCATAAATCATCATCAGTCAAGCCAATTTAATGGAAGAACTGTCTGATTTCTTGAAACAGAACAAATATAATACAACATGTTAAAACTTCACTAAATGAACCAGAACAAATAAAATTAACTTCTAAAGTGTAATGATTCATTTTACTGGAAAAACAATCAATCTAATTTTTCTTGAGAATACAGACAGCACTGAAATAGACTATCCTCAAAGCTTCCTGTTGTTTAACTACAAGCAAAGATATAGTTTATGACTGCCACAAGAGGGTGCCATTCCATGAATTTAAGGAAACATACACCAAGTTAAAGAAAGCATAAAAGGAGAATGACCCACTTTAATATGCTGTAACAAGAAAGAGAATTGTACATCAGCTAATCTTCAAATAAATGGCTGAATCTGTTGTCAAAAACTGAATTGCCAGAAGTGTCTCCATAAAAAAAAACTCTTTAAGCACTAAAACAAAAAATGGATAAATAAATAAGAAATATATCTAGCTACAACCCTACCCCAGGTACTAGATAGAAAATCCTTAAAATGTGTATTTCACATTATTTACAAGTTAAAATATCCCAGAAGTCATGCATGGTCTCAATGTTCTATTAAGCAAAGTAACCTTCTTTAGCTATGTTCAGATGATATAATTAAAAAAAAAAACAACTTTCTTGTCTGTTTAGTTTTTCTGGCATCAAGAATGTTTTGTTGTTGCTCATACCACTGCTGTTGCCAGACTCCTCAAAGGAATCCTTTGCAAGGCCAAATGTTGCTTCAGAGCCATCTGTGCCTTTGATGGTGAAAATATGTTCTAACTCCAAAGTCTAGCCATAAATGGCAAAAGTTTGAAAAAAGGGGAAACTCTTTTATGGAAGCAGAGGGAAGTTGGATCTGTACCATCTCTTCTCCCTAAATATATGCCATTCTTCCCCCTTCCCTTTTTCAGAAGGCTTAAGTATAGCAACAGAGAATCTTAAGTGAGAAAAGCTTTCATGACGCTGCACACAAAATCCATGAGAAAATAAGAAGGTATAAGAGGACAGGCCCAGCAAGTGATCAGACCACTCAGGAAACAATGCAATAGACAATGGATATGAAATGCACCTCTGAGGATAGTTGGTTCTGAACTACCTTGTTCCTCATGCATTCATTCCCTTTTATCTGGTTTCTTCCATATGCCAAACTCTGATCTTTATAAAATCTTTATGAGAATGATCCATACACATAGCAAGGGTATTCTGGGTGAAAATATGAGAAGTGAATAAATGAAAGCTTTTCACAATTTTCTACAACAGACCACAGCTTCTCAGTCACACAATGGTTTAAAAAATGTAATGAAGGTAAGATTATACTGTGCTTGTTGTTGATTATGAAAAAGTATTTTACTAAGTCAAATCTTAAGTGTTCTCTACCAAGTGTCCAATGTGACATTTATAAATCTAGTACAGGCACTGACAATTAGCTAAGCCCATAACTGAACAGGAAGAAGAGAACAGGCTGGGTTGAACTTGCAAAATTGCATGGCATTCTCAATAATTCCAAGCTGCTCTCTTTTTAACACTGTTATTGTTCCAGCAACACTATACAGCAACAAATCATGCAATATCACATGCTCAAGGACTGAAATTGTGGGTGATCCAAAGAGCAGTGACAGAACATATCATATACTGAATCATATCACTGATGATGTAAATACATATGCAAATATGGCATAAAAATACCTTCTAGGAAAGGTCTGATCAGAAGAAGAGGGCGAATTGTACAAAAAGAGTAAGAGAAAAGAGAGAGCCAGACAAAGTGCTGGATTTTTACCCAGATTGTGAAAAGACTTCATGGAAGGCTGCTACCACTTTGGGTCCATCTTTTATGTAGGAATTACAGAAGGACAAGAATCACATAGAATGAAAGGCATGGATGTGCTGTGACCTGTCTGTATTACTAGAAAAAATAATCAATGGAATCCTCAATCTACTAAATAAATAAAATATCTTGTTTCATAATTATTACTGGCTCATTTTCTTTTATTAAGGTACAACTTTTAAACAATAATCTGAACATTCATTCAATATGACAACTATCTACTGAGCATGTAAGATGTGTGAAACTGTGAGAGGCATTTTTGGGAACTACCCTCAAGAAACAGTTATGGGAAATAAGACAGGTAATTGAAAGTTAAAATATGACAAGTGAAAAGGAGAACTACTAACCCGATACCATGAAAGTTCAGAGGAGAATACTCAAAATTTGGTCCTTACTTAAGGAAAACATTAATTTTACCAACACCTAGTAGATTACATTTATTCCACACACCGTCTTCAGGCCCAGAAGCAAACATTATTTACCCAAGACCCTGCACTGAAAAATTTACAAGGTAAAAAAATGACAAACATATCTGCAATTAATCAAGAAAGCCAATACCAAAAGTATTCTATCTACTGTAGCCAACCACACAAACTATACTTCCTTTTAACATGATCAATCACTCATAAAGGATAACCTGCTGGTTTCATAATTCTCCCTCTATCCCTACCCTCACCCCTACAATATCTGTAGAAATTTCTTTCCATCATTTCTTATTATATCTTCTTATATTATTTAATTCAAGATATGACTGAAAAGTGAAGATACTAATAAACATACCAGAATTTATATATTCCAGCAAGTGTTATACTGGTTGAATAGTCAACTTGGAGACTATACTTATAACAATAACAGTATTGTTCACAAACATTTTGAGAGCTACCCTCAATGCTAAGTTTATGGCACCACCAAAAAAAAAAATCAAGTCTCACTATATTCAAAGCTTGCTAATAATGAATACCAGAAATCCAAATTTGTATTTATGGTGCTTTACTGTTAATAAAGCTCTTTCAACCCACTATGAGGTAATTGGTATAACCAAACTACCTAGTTTGACTATTTTCATTGGTTTTGGCTCTGAATGACTTTTGGCTAGTTACAAAAATCAAACCCACCCTCAGAACTTGGAAATTTGCTACCACCAATGATCATCACAAGACTGTGTTGCAGTCTTCTGAAGGCTATTACAAAAGGAGAGTTTCAAAAATGTCTCACAGCATAACTGGAATAAGCATGTGGCTTGGTAAGACAACTACACTGAAGGGTGCAATATGTTTTGAGGTTTGCTCTCTGGCACTTTTGCCATTTCTTTCTTCCTTCAATTTATCTGTCTTTTACTAATCAAGGTCATTTCTCCAACTTGTACTCTATGTCTCCTATAAGACTTTAATTGACTATGAAATCCTTACATTTTTAATGTATTTTTTCCTACTATACCTTGTCCAAAAGAATCCACCCAAATTAAGTATTCCTATTCTTGCAAATTCAACTAAAAGAACTCTAGGAGCTAAAGGTTTGTTCAACTTTCTATTTTCAATGCCAGAAAGGAAAGTCAAGTTTTCTTTAAGTCACTACCCCTTTCCCACCCCACCATAAGACAGACCATGGTCAAAACAGAGCACGCCTTAAGATCTTGTACTGTATTAGAACCTAGTACCCCTACTAGCAAAGAGGGATTTTCACCCTGAAATATAGTTTTACATTTTTTTTGCACATCTAAAGTAAAGAAAAAATTAAATCATCTCTACACACTCTGAACTTTGAACCTACATTCCAATTCTGTCACTAGAGACTATCCAGTTGCTGTTCTCTTCTATGGACTTCCCCATCTACCAATAAAATATTTCATTCCTGGTTAACAAAAGATATTACCTTAGTAGGAAAAGTAAAGACAAGAACCCTGTTAATGGAAAAAACATGAATAAGAGTCTGTGATTTTCCATGCACGTGAAACATTAAGACTCATTTTGGTGGCTGACAAATGTGCTCTGTTAGTTGTTGAGAATCTCATACAGACAAAAGTGTTTTCTCAGGAAAACATTACCTATGTACCTATGTGGTACAGTACCTGGATATTGCTGCTTTCTCCATCATCTCCTGCTGAATAAGGCCAGACGTCTCAATGACATCCAAGATAATAATACTCCAGAGTTTGTCTGATTTTGGTCTCTGCAGAACTGCACAGTCATCTTCCACGTGTCTCAACCAAAATTCAAGTGTGTCTCTAGGAAAGTGGTTGGCTTCAGAAATGAGGTCAAGAGTAAGACGGTGATGTTCTTTCTCCACAGAACTGTATGGCTTTACTAGCCCCAGTGTCCCAGCAATTATGGGCAGAATGGAAAAGCCCTCAGACACATCTAACACATAGAAAGGGTCAGGGGTGATATGTAGGGAATTTCTATCTTGTGAATTTCCAGAGTTTATCTCACCATCCATCTGTTTATTTGGGGTCAATGATGTCAGCACTTTACTCATGGCAGTTTTAAATCCTTCATGATAAGGAACATTGTTAAGCAAAGCTATTTCTGTGGATTCCAACGTGCATATCTGCCTTATTTCATCTGGTTTACTGGTTTGAAGGCTAGCCAGGGCACTACAGAGTTCAGCCTCACTGCCTAAAATAAGAGACTCTTCCTCATTTTTGTTGGAACCTCTCTCAACATCCATTCCATGATCAGCATTTAAAATATGAATATTCTGGATTCTCAGGTAACAGTCCTGGCAGGAAACTTCCATCATCACATGGTCTCCAGGCTTCACATAATAATCTTCAATAGGGTTGGAAATTTAGGGCAAGGGAGGGAGGGTGGAAAGAGAAAGAGAAATGCAATAATAATTCAACTTTTAAAAATCTATGTGAGGCTAACTGAATTTTAGAAATAAATCAGAAGATATTATGTATTATTATATTACTTTAAAGCAGAATAAAACATATATCTACTTTCAAGGGACTTATAATTTACCTGGGAAATGTGCTTTATAAACTGTAAAGTACTAAACATGAGATTTTAATGATTAAATAGGAAGATATAAAAAAGTTAAATAATAAGAGTAGAAGAGATTAGGTGTTTGGAAAAGTTTCTTGGAGGAGGCAGAACCTGAGACATATGTACAAGGCACTGAAGCAGGGACGAACAAAAGAAAAAAAAAACAGCCTCTGACCTCAAAGAGCTTACATTCCACTGGGAAGGTACAACAGGTAGATGGACAAATAAATATTAAATATCTACAAAGCATATGAATACACACACAAAGAAATTTCAAGAGGGAACAGAAAGTATCCTATAGGATGTAAAGCTGAACTGTGCACTGAAGGAAGCCAAGGTGAGGAGGTGGGCTTTCTGGATGTGGGGAACTAACTATAAAAGTGCAAAGGAAAGAGATGGAATGCCAGCAATGGAGAACTGCAAGAAGGATGGTTTGACTAAGGTAGACAGTTTGTGGCTTAGAACTGGAAAGGTGGGAGCTATACTGCAGTGTGGGAGGCTTTAAAAGCCAAGCTAAAAGCTCCGTATTTTGTCCAAGAGCCAACAGGCAGTCAATAAAGATTCTTTAGGAGAAGAAATGTGGACACTGATGATTTCAAAAAGACATGAGAAAATACTATGAGCTAATGCAGAGTGAAGTGAATAGAAACAACCATCTATATGATAACATTAATCTTATTAAAATGAACAATTTTGAGAACTTTTATAAACTAGCGAAGAATGAAATGAGCAGAACCAGGAGAACATTTTATATGACAATAATACTAAAAACAAATAACTATAAAAGCCATAAAAACTATGATCAATACCATGATCATTTTTAATTCCAGTCTTTGGAGCAAGAAGGAGAAGCAGAGGGGAACTAGTGCCTGCCCCTCTAGTCAGTAAACCAAACATTCAAGCTTCTACCAGAAATTTTGCTGTACACCATAGGAATAATGTGGACCCTTATTTTCTTTAAGTGCCCCTACTAACTGTAAACGTAATATTAAAGAGAAAATAAATTATTAAAAAATAATATTAAAGAGGAAAATAAAAGTCTAACACTCATAAATTCACATGGGAACAGACAAAACAATTCAATAAAACAAAAGAGAAGGCAGAACCCCACCATCAGTAGAACATAAGAAGCACCTCTAAAAAGCAGGCATCAAAACAAGAAACTGGAACATAATTCACATGCAGCAGGTGACAAGTACCTTCCTGTCTTTGAGGATAGCTCTCCATCTTCTGAACTATATTCCCTCTCACCAAAGCACATGATGTTCCTTAATTTAAGAATTTTAGTCCACTAAGAGTCAGAGCTTTTCTATGTCACTTCTAGAATTAAGATACCAATTCAGGGTGAGTGAACAATCAGTTAATTATTTCAGAGTCCCATGAGGTAAAATATTTCATAGACACCAAAGGGTGTGAACTGAATTGATAGGAATTAGGAGGAAGCTACAGACACAGTGCATATATTCTTTTTTTTTTTTTTTTTTGGAGGGCAGTTGGGGTTAAGTGACTTGCCCAGGTCACACGGCTAGTTTTTTGTGTTAAGTGTCTGAGGCCGGATTTGAACTCAGATACTCCTGACTCCAGGGCCGGTGCTCTATTCAGTGCATATATTCTTGATTTCCAGTGAGTTCTCCCCCACATGGAAATGGAAACTAGGTTTTTCCAGTCCCTCTAAAATAGAGTTCAAGTGACCTAGCAAGATGGCACAGAATATAGTACTAGTGTATTGGAATGTTGGGATCCAAAGATCATGATCACAGGATCAACAATTTGGGCTGGAAAGGAACTCAGAGTTCAGACTGTCCAATCCCTTCCTTGTCTCACAGGTGAGGACACCCAAACCAAGAAAAAGGGAAGTGACATGCATAAGGTCACATTAAGTGACAGAGGTAGGATGTGAACCCAGGTCAGTGGACAACATTGTTTCTCAAAAACCTCCATTTGACTATGTTCCTTTAAACAAGTTCCATCAATACCAAAGTATAAGTGTATGCCCACTGTGTGTGTGTGTGCACATGCGCACACACAGACACAAAATCTGGTCTAAAATTATGATTTCCTTGGGATACAGAACTCCTAGTTCAGACATTCCCTCTACTAATGAAGATTAACAGCTATTCTGAAACTTTTTTGAAAGCTGCCTAAAGACACCAAGATATTAAGTGACATGCCCTGTGTCACAGAGCCAGCAGGTTTCAGACAGGACTTGAACCCAGATCTTCCTGCCTTTGCAGCTAATTCCTAATCAACTAGCTGTCCCTAAAATGAAAACTTGTAGTTCACTGAAAGTCAGTGTTTCAACTTTACTTTTAGAGTAGAGGTGAAAATAAAATTGCATAAACTGCTGAAAGGCAAAATAAAACTCCCTGTCCTGAGTGAGGTTACATTAAACTATGACTTCCCTCTTCTTTCCATTCCTCTCTTCCCCTCCACCATCACCAGATGATCGGGACTAAAGCAAACTCAACACACACCTGAGAGGTTCTGCACAGGGTAGACAGCTTGCTCCCAACATGTCTCTTCATGAGGACTTGTTGATAAACTGTGTTCATCATCAAGCTGAAGCAAAAACCAAACTATAATGGCATCCAGCACACCTTCCTGAATGACAGGAACACTAATCTGATGAGGCTTTTTGGTTGCAAGGCTTTTTAGTTCCTAATTATGAAAAGGAATAAAAAAGCTATTAGATTTAATATGTACATACATAGTTTCATATATATATATATATATATATGAAACTAAGTCCACACAAGTATTATTAGAATATTTCATTATCTTCACACTTAATTTCTCAGTATATCTTGATGAAGCATTAAATTCTCCAAATTAAAAGGTGGTTTATTCAGTATATGCAAATACAAACAGGATCTAGGATTCTGCCAAGAAGGAGAACTCCCAGTGATGGAACATTTCCCCCCAACATTCATCACAACCTATTCATGACCTAGGTAACCAACTGAGTTGCCTAATACATATAGAATTTAAGACATCCCCATAGTCATATAGGTACTAACGTCTCAGAATCTGAAAGCAAAGCTCCCTAATTAAGGTCAGCACTCTCACCTACATTATGATGCCTCACCAAAACAGAGCATAATACAAAAGAAAAAGTACTAGATTAGGAATCAAAAGATCTGGGTTCTTAGTCTTTGCTTTCTACGGTTCTATACTATTTTTAGCCTGCAGTGAGATAACGTCAGAAGAAATCACTAAAATAACAGCCATGATTTATGTGCAGAATATAAATCAATAATGAATAAACAGAAAAAAGAGAGGCTTATCCTTAATTATGGAGACTAGAAAATGTATATATTTTTAGAGTAAAATGAAATAGGAAATGAGAAAAACTGATAGAATAATCAAATCATATCTTTCTCATCCCTACCATTAAAACAGGATAAAAATGCATCAAATTTGGTTTTTAATCACAAAATTATTTTAAGTGAATCAAATTTTAAAAGACCAGACTATATATTTATTATTTGATAGTCTCTAGAACTTTAGATGATAATACAAAATTTTAGTGACTATATAGGAAATTTTTCAAAAGCAATAATAATCTAGTAATCCAAGGAATTGTTTACCTGAAGATTATTGAAATCTACTGTCATAGTTTCAAAGGACTCTGTTAGAGGTAAATAGCCCCCAGGAACACGACTCATTTTTTCAGTTGTATAAGGTTCAACTGTTTCTTCAAAATCTACAGAAGAAAATGCTGGACTCTGAAATTTCACACATGCTGGTAAATGAACACCAGCAACATCCTGAACACCCAGCCTGGTGAGGAGAGGGGAAAAAAAAAAGGCAAATTTATATTTTTGTAATCCATCAGGCAAATCCAGCACTGTGTCTTAAAAAATCCCCAACAACAACTGGGTTAATTTTAATTCTGACTCTTCCAAAATAAGAATGGTCCATATTCTGCAGCATAGAGCATCAATGAGGGAATAACAGGTTTTTAAAAATGGGATTTCATTGTAACGTGTAGTTTGGGATCACTGAAAAGCACTATAAAATTTCCTTAATGTAATGCAGCCTGGTTTCTTCCTCTTACTTTTTTGTCTCATACACATATATTTTGTCTAGTTATAAATGATAGACTAACAGTAACTCAATAAGTTTCTCATACAACTAAAGTTCATAGAATTTTGGAGATCCTTTAGTCCACATCCACTCCCATTTACAGATGAAAAAAATTGAGGCCTAGAGAGGTTAAATGACCTGTCCAAGGTAACACAAGTTGTAAGTAGTAAAGCTGAGATCTGAACAGCTTCAATTCCTCTAACATCCAATCTAGCACTTCTGGGGAAAAGTTTTTTTCCATATATCTTTTTTTCCAGAATGGATGGTTATGTTATGTTATGTTATGTTATGTTATGTTATGTTATGTTATGTTATGTTATGTTATGTTATGTTATATTATATATTATATTATATTATAATATATTATATTACATTACATTACATTACATTACATTACATTACATTACATTACATTACATTACATTACATTACATTACATTACTATGGAAATCTGATAACGGCCCAAGACTTACTGTATATAACACAATAAACAAATATTTAGAGAACCTCACTCTTAATAAGAAATCATTCTTTTATCTGAACTACAAACAGGGCATTTTCCACATTAGTGAAACTGTGGGGGTGTGGAGTCAAGATGGCTGCATAGAAGCAGAAAAACTCAGCAGCTCCCCTCACAACCACCTCAAATTCCTATAAAATATGACTCTAAACAAATTTTAGAGCTCCAGAACCCACAAAAGTTACAGAAAAACACATCTTCTGCTGAAGGCAGCCCAACAGGCAGATGCAAAGGGGTTCATCAAAGCGAATCGGGAGCCCAGACCAGCACCATACAAACCCATGGCTTGGCTCTGGGGAAGCCAGAACAAGCTGTGGCTGGAGCTTTCAGGAGAATATATCACCGGCAGCTGTGGCATTTTCCCAAATTACCAACCCATAAGAAATAAGGACTAAGTGAAAGGTCAGTGGAACTCAGCTAAATTCAGGGGAGAGGGTACAGCTGACTACCCCAGGGCTAGAAGCGGCTGAAGCAACAGCCAGCCTCCACGTGGCTCCTTCAGAAGCTCCTAGCCTGCTGACTGGAGGAGGGCCAAGTGATCATTCAGAGGCCAAGTGCTCTTGCCTTGACCTGCCTGGACCTGGATGGTGGTCCTGAGGTGTGTGACCAATGAGCCAAAGCTGGTGGGAGCTGCAGAGACAGTGGCCTCATAAAGGGCCTGGCAGCTGCGAAAACCCCAGCAATTTGAGACAAGGCTCTCCCTTCTGAAAGCAGAGTTCTACTGAACCCAAAGTCAAGTAATTGACTGGCAACATGAGCAGGCAAAGGAAGCAAAGAAAATGCAGCAATCCAACTTTAGATTCCTTTTTGGGGGACAAAAAGGATCAAAGCATGGAACAGGAGGAAGACAATACAGCCAGAACTCTTGCACCAAAAGCTTCCAAGAAAAATGTAAGCTAGTTACAAGCCATAGAGGAGCTTAAGAAGGATTTTGAAAACCAAATAAGAGAAGTGGAGGAGAAATGAGAATGATGCAAGAAAATCATGATAAGAGAGTCAACAACCTAACTAAAGAAAATAACACCTTAAAAAATAGATTAACTAAATGGCAAAAGAAGCCCAAAAAGCCAATGAGGAGAAGAATGCCTTAAAGTCAAATTTGCCAGATGGAAAAAGAATCTCAAAAGCTTTCTGAAAAGAATAATTCCTTCAGAATTAGAATGGAACAAATGGAAGCAAATGAGTATGAGAAATCAAGATACTATTAAACAGATCTAAACAAATAAAAAAATAGAAGGCAATGTGAAAAAAACCACTGACCTGGAAAATAGATCCAGGAGACACAATTTGAAAATTACTGAACTACCTGAAAGCCATGATCAGAAAAAGAACCTAGAAATCATCCTTCAAGAAATTCTCAAGGAAAATTGCCCTTATATTTTAGAACCAGAGGGCAAAATGGAACTTGAAAGAATTCACCAATGACTCCTTGGAAAGGATAGCAAAAAGAAAACTCCTAGAAATGTCACAGCTAGGTTCCAGAGTTCCCAGATCAAGAAGAAAATATTACAAGCTGCCAAGAAGAAACAATCTGAATACTGTGTAAACACAATCAGGATAACACAGGATCTAGCAGCTTCTACATTAAGGGATCGAAGGACCAGGAATATGATATTCCAGAGATCCAGGGAGCTAGGATTGAAACCAAGAATCACCTACTCAGCAAAACTGAGTATAATGTCCCAGGGGAAAATATGGTCATTGAATGAGGTGGAGGACTTTCAAGCATTCTTGATCAAAAAACCAGAACTAAATAGAAAATTTGACATTCAAATATAAGAAGCATGAAAAAGTAAACATGGAATCCAGAATTCACAAGGAATTTATCAAAGATGAACTATTTATATGCCAACATGGAGAAATGATAATTGTAACTTATGAAACTTTTCTCAGTATGAGGATAGGTGAAGGGAATATAAATGTGTGTATATATATACATATATATACGTATACATACACATATATCTATATAGGAGGGTATATATGCATATGAATACATATGTGAGTGTGTATTTATATGTGTGTGTGTACATAGAGGGTGCAGGATCAATTAAATAGGATGGGATAATATATATTTTTAAAATTTGTTTTCTTGTATACATTATTCATTTTCATGACATTTTTGAATTACAAATTTTCTCCCCATCTTTCCCCTGCCCCAACCCCAAAACAGCAATCCCACTGTAAAGCCCCTCCCCTGCTCTGCTCTCTTACTTTCTGGTAGGGCAGGGAGGGTCTCCCTTTCCCTGCCCCTGTATATCTTAATTCCTAGTTGCAGGTCTTACAGAACTTCAAATTCTAGATTCTTTTGATTCCTCCCTTGTCCCCCACCCCCACTGGTGTAAAGCCAATCAGCAGCAGATTTCTGAGAGAATGCTACTGTGAGGAGCTTTTAAGATTCAGATTACACAGTATTAGTGAACACTCTGTTTATTCCATTACAAATCTTTATTCAGTACAATGTTCACAGTTTCAACAGTTCACAATATTATATACAATCTTCAGAACAAGGAAAGTCTATATTATATCTTATTTCAGAAAGACACAATATCTACAACAAGGAACAAAAGAAAAATCACCTGGTTTCCCTAAGGGGGAAACCAGCTTAACACTTAAAGATTCAATCAATCAAATAACGAAGGAATGACCTAGTTTCCCTACAGGGAGTTGATTCAATCAACAGTTCACAATATACTGATCTTCCACTCCTGGGGTAACCATTAACTTTAGTTTCCAAATAAAGTTCTTAGACAACCACACAATCCTTCCACCCCTTGATTTCCAACAAACCTCAGTTTAGTCCAAGGGGAGGCCTTTTCTTCACTTTGACTCTGGGTGGTCTCTCTGATTCCCTGGATCCCCTTCCCTGGTCCCGGCTCCCTCCTGAATCTGCCAGACAATCACCTAGATTCAGGAGCTGAAAGCTTACAGGTTCTCGTCCAGTCCTCAGGGCAATC
>JAQQSW010006578.1:0-13918 GCA_028646575.1 Pseudocheirus occidentalis | reverse complement strand
GTGAGTGTGCATATGTGCTCATCCTTTGATTTCACCAAGTTAAGGAACTCGAGGGCGGGGGGGGGGGGGGGGGAACCCTTTAATTGATGCAGGTCAGTACCTACTCTGAGAGCTTCACTCTTAGAAAGTTACCCAGGGGCTCTGAGAGGTTCATGATAGGCTCAGATTTTCTAAGCTAGACTGCCTCTCAAGTAACCCATCCTCCCTCCTGATCAAACAGCTCCAAAGGGCAGGAGGAAGTCTGGGAGGACACACCCCACAAGGATATCTCTGCAAACTTGGCCAACCCACCTGCTGCATAGCTTCAGAGCCCATCCACCCCCCAATTCCGACAAGCCATCAACTCTCCTCAATATCACACACATAAACACAAAATAACACTCTTAAGGTTCATGGGCATTCTTCACATTTTCTCCAACACTTTAAGTCTAGACACTCAGCAAAACAATCAGTCCAACCCTAACATGTAGTGTTTGCTCATTTCCATGGCGTAAATGATCACCCTGAAAATTTAACACTCAGCTCTTGCTACCCAGTTAGAGTTGGCTCCAGCACCCTCCTAGAAGTTTCAACTCTGAGACTATGTGATATGATAATTGATCAAAGGAAGGACAGAGAGATGTTTAATTTGGGGAAGAAAAAGCTCAGGGGGATGGGATAACATACATGTATATACATACACATACAGACGTGTACATACATATGAGTGTACCTACATAGATGTGTATATCATACATGTATCTACATGTGTATATGCATATGTGTATATATAGCTATATGTGTGGATGGATAAATAGATGGATGAATGTGTGTGTATCTATATAGAGGGACAGATGGAGACAGAGAGACTTTTTGTTGTTCAGTCATTTTTCAGTCACATCCAGCTTTTCCTGACCCCATTGTGGAGTTTTCTTTGCAAAGATACTGGTATGGTTTGCCATTCCCTTCTCCAGCCTATTTTACAGATGAGGAAATTGAAGCAAACACGGTTAAGTGACTTGCCTAGGGTCACGTAACTAGTACGTGTCTGAGGTTAAATTTGAACTCAGGTCTCTATGTCTCCAGGCCCAAAGCTCTGTCCACTGGACCACCTAGCTGCATATATATGAATTCCTCCCCCTCCCCCTCCCCTTCCTCCTCCTTCTCTTCCTCTTCCTCTCCTTCCTCTTCTTTTTTTTTTGGAGTGGGGAAGGCTGGGCAATTGGGATGAAGTGATTTGCCCAAGGTCACACAGCTAGTAAGTGTTAATTGTCTGAGGCAGGATTTGAACTCAGGCCCTCCTGACTCCAGTGCTGGTGCTCTATTCACTAGCCACCCCATAAATTTCTTCTTAATTATCATCACCATCCTCATCATCATTAAATATATAAGCTTTATGAAGTGATTCTCCTCTTTTCTTGTTCTTTAAATGGCCAGCCAATTTGAAAATGTGTGCTGACCGTTGTACTAGGAATGACAGGCACCTCCCTGTCTCTATCTCTGTTGTCTGTTAACGAAAGTGAGCTGGAGGAGAGGGGGAGTATGTGTGCTGGGAGCAGCAGGGAATCTTTATTAAGCACAATACCCAACTCCAACCCCAGATACAACACAGAATGGGAGGGGGCGGTGGGGAGGAATGGGCCTTAGAACAGGGGATGTCAGGGCTGGGAGGCACCTTAGAACAGGGGATGTCAGGGCTGGGAGGGATAACAAAGGTGATTTAAAGTATAGAAAGATGAAAAAAATTGAGGTCTTTCAGTCCCAAGTCCAATGCCCCACGTCCAGTGGGAAAGGCCCCCCCGGGGCTGGGCCCACTCCCTTTGCTCCCTTTCTCTGATCCTTTCCTTTCACTCTTGGTTCACTTCTGAATTCTCAAAGGCTGCTGTTCACGCCACTGATGAGAAACACATGTTTTTGAGTAGCCTGGGTTGGTTGCACAATGCTGGGGGGGGGGGGAGAAGTAGAAAAAAAAAAGCAAAGAAAGACAGTAAAGAAAAGAGCCTTGGTCTTCTCAGCCTCCCCAGACAATTCCCCCATTGATGTCTTGTGAGTCAGAGCCAGGCCATAGTAGGCTTCTGAATCATTTCCTCCGCCAGCAATTCCTCCACTTGTTTCTGGACCCATTCTCTGCAGCGCTGAGTCTCAGCCGACCTGCCCTGGCAAGGGCCTTTCCCTCCTGAGCCTTGTGGTTCTCAGGCAGCCCATTGGCAGGGCAACCAGACCGGTGGACAGAGGTGACGGCACCAAGCGGGGGCAGGAAGGGAGGAGGGAGAGCCAGTCCAGGCCTCTCGCTCTCCCACATCACCAAGAGATGCTCTGGGATGCCAGAGGTGCCAAGGGAGGCTGGGAGAAGGGTCCACAAAAGGCCTGCTTTTTGGCATATCACTGAGCACACATCACTCCCCACTAGGCTAGGAGGAGAAACAGAGAGCGGCGACTGCAGCCCTCTCCACTGGCCCTAACGAGATCCAAATTCTCCACCTGCTCAGCCTCCCACCAAGAACGGCTGCCAGGCCTTGAACGCCTCAGGTGTGGAGGGAGCTGCCAAGCTGACAATTCTGTTGACGGAGTGCATCCAGGGCCCTTCCAGATGGATGAGAGACAGGGCTGTGTGGACAGCCAGCCGGCCTCCCTGCCCATCTCCAGCCCTGTCCTTGGGGTCTTCGGGTACTAAAGCCCTAAAGATCTAGTTAAAGATCTAAAGAAGACGAATTTGTAATGAGGAGCCAACTGCTCTCAACGAGATAACCCCATCTTCCTCTGTCCAGTCATCAGAGGCCCCAAGAGGCTTCCTCCCTCATCAACATGAACCTGCCCTTGAATATGGGTCTCTTGATGAAAGGGCTTATCTGATCAGAAGCTTAAGGAATCTGGACATTATCCAGATGGAACGAAAGGAGCAGCGGTCTAGGGTGCAAGACAGGCTCCACTTCATCCACCCTCATGGTGCAGTGGAAAGAGGTGTGGAGTCAGAGGACCTGGGTTCGAATGCTATTACTGCCTTTGATCAAGTTATATCATCTCTGTGAGCTTCAGTTTCCTCATCTGTAAAATGACAACGTTGGGTACAATAAATCCCAAATCTACAAGCCTGTGATTTTCTCATCTTTCCAGTGAGAACATTTAGGCCCAATGGAGATGACTGAGCCGGCCGTGATACCACAGCCAGCTAGTGGCAAGTTCAGAACAAAATCCCCATATGCCCTGACACCTGAGTCCAGTATTCTTTCCCCTATATCATAGTGCCTCCTGGTGGACTCTGCCTTAGCCCTGGCCTCCTAGAATAAAGGAAACATTTATGAAGCTCTGACTAGGTGCACACTCCCATATTGAGCTAATCATTGGCAATAAGCCAATATTCCCCATTCTCATGAAGCTTACACATGAGCAGGAGTAATCACACCTATGGAAATGTTCTGCTACTTTAAGCCCTAGTGAGCCACAGTGAGACTAGAGGCACCCTAGGACCATTGGCTCATAGATTTAATGCTTAAAGGCAGGAGGAACCTGAAAGAGCCAAGTCCAACCCCCCACATTTCATAAAATCAGGACTCTCAAGTTCTAGGAAGTGATAGGACTTGTCCAGAGTCACATAGTAAGTGTCACAAGTGGGATTAGAACCTATCCAGACCTGTGTTTCTCACTTGTTACCTTTATGTGTATCAGAACTGTAACTAGGGTGGGACGATCAGCAGCACTGGCAGACCTTTATTAACATCAGTACAACTGAGCTTAGACTTTAATTCTCAAGAATTTCATTAAAATAAGAAACTACCTCTCAGTTGCAATCGCTTTATCATCATCATTCATTCAATAAATATTTATCTATTCAGATGCCATACTATTAATATTAATAAATATTTATATAGTGTTTACTAAATGCCAGAAACTAAGTACTTTATAGTTAGTCTCATTTACTATTATTGCTGTACCATATATTATCATATATACATCACATATTATCTTATTATCTGAGTTGTTGATCCTCGCAACAACCTTGGGAGGCAGATGCTATTATTATCCTCATTTTACAGTAGAAGAAACTGAGGCAAATAGAGGTTAAATGACTTGCCCAGAATCACACAGCTAGAGAGTATCTGTGGTTGGATTTGAACTCAGTTCTTTCTGACTGCTCTATCCCCTTGCCTTCAACATCAGAAAATTTTTGTAACTATTTTTTGTAATTTTGTAACTATTGTTTGTAACTTATGTTTTATAACTCTTGTTTTGCTTGTAACTACTATTCATCTTGTTAACACCCTACTCCCAGGCCAGCTTCTTTTCCTGATGAGTTTAATGGGTTTCTATACCAAACTAAATATGGGAGTATGTTCAACCCTCCTCTGTCCATTTCAGAAAAGAATGAATTTCATCTCCTGCCTCCATGTTTTCACACTCTTCTCATCCACCCTAGGTGTGAGAAGTGAATTTCACCCCCTTCTTCCTCCTTCCTATGCTAAAGTATTTCCTTTGCCCTCTAGTTTCTCTTTCCCTTCTTCAAAACTCCAGCCCAGAGGCAATTACTGCCAGACTTTTTGATTATCAAAATGCACAAGAGAAACTTTTCAGGTGAGATGACTCAAAACCCAAAACCCCCACTGAGGGAGCCCCCTTTTACAGGACAACACAGGTCAGTGCAGTGAATACTCTGAGCGAGGGTAAGGGGCGGGGGTCCTAGCTCCTCCTCCATCACTGGGTGCTGGGTGACCACAGACAAGGCCCAACTGGACCCACTGAGACTTGACTTCTACACCTAACGAAGTCAGAGCCGTCTACCTTCTGTCCCTGCCCCCCACAGGAACAACAGACCAAAGATTCACTTTAGGAAGTTGGATATGGAGCTGGACAGAACCTCAGAAGCCATCTCATCCAACCCCATGACCATAAAAAGAGCCTGTACAGCATCTTTCAAGAAGTTATCAAGGAAAACAGCCCTGATATCCTAGAACCAGAGGGTAAAATACTCACTGAAAGAATTCACCGATCACCTCCTGAAAGAGATCCCAAAATGAAAACTCCAAGGAATATTGTAGCCAAATTCCAGAATTATCAAGAAAATGCTGCAAGCAGACAGAAACAATTTAAATATTATGGAACCACAGCCAAGATTACATAGGATTTAGCAGCTCCTATATTAAAGAATCAGAGGGCTTGGAATATGATATTCCGGAAGGCAAAGGAGCTTGGAATACAACCCCACCAAGGCCCAAAGAGGAAAAGTCATTTACCTAAGATCACATAGTGCTGGTATTCAAGCCTAGGTCCGAAATCCAGCACTGTCTCCCTGCCCAGCCCATAGTACAGCCTTACTCAACTTGCACAGTTCAGAGCCCATTTACAAGTACTTAGTCTCATGTAGTGGAGAGGACATTAAGCCAGTTTTGAATCAGAGAACACAGATTCAAATCCTACCTTTGGCTCTTAGCAGCTGTGTGACCCAGGTCAAAATGCTAAACCTCTCTGGGTCTTGTCCATGTAAGAGGAGAATAATTATACTTGCATTACTTAAGGGTGGCTATATGCTATATTAAAAGGATTTGGAGTCTGAGGGAAGATCTGTGTTCAAATCTTATCTCTGGCCACTTCGCACTTGAATGACCCAAGGGAAGTTACTTAACTTCCCAGGCCTCAGTTTCTTCCACTGTAAAAGGACTCAAACAAAATCTATGACCCCATGATCTTCTCTCTACAAAATACATTTAAATAGACCTCTGCCACCTCTCTGGAATGGCCACAGGAGCACCAATCATTTTGAAGAGCCAGTGGAGCAAAGAACCCCAAGCAGGCCCAGAGGCAGAGGGGCTCCCAGAAGCTGCCCTGTCCAGCTCTGCCCACTGAAGCCTGGCCTCCAACACGTCCCCCATTCTCCCCTCCCTCCAGACTCACAAACACAGGCCCATTCTCCCCAGGAGCCTTGTCTCCCACGCTTCCCATACATTCTGCAACCCGGCTCACCCCAGAATTTTGAGGGAAGTCACTGGCTGCTTGTTCCCCGCGGTGAGTGATTAACCTTCCTTTCAAAAGAAGGGTTTTGAAAGCCACAGCCTTCCGCTGCCAAGCCAGCCCACCCCAAGTGCCCCCGTCCTCTCTTCTCACACTCTCCTTTTCCTGTGGTGGCTTCTCTCTCCTGCTGCCCTCCTCACCCTCCTTTTCTCCCTTCCCTACAGACTGCCTCTGCCCCTCACATTCATTTGTAATGTGTTTATCGTGAAAGGGGGACGCTTCCTCTCAGAGCCCCAGCATCCCAGGCTCTTTCTGGGGGGGGGGGAGATTTGAAAAGCCATCAGCTGTCACCCATTTAAAAGCCAAGAGCCATCCCCCCTTTCCATGGGGACCAACCTAAAGAACAGCTGTTGTTGGTGGAGGGGTCTGTCTGGAGAGACAGAGCATTTCCCATCAGAGGTGGGAGGAAAGAGGAGAGAGGAAGGAGAGATTCTGTAGACATAATGTTAGTCCAGGGGGAAATACTGGATTGGGGGGAGTTTGAGGCTGTGTAGACCTGTGGCAAAAGCTCTGGCTTTAGAGTTGGGGGTATGGATTCACATCCCATCTCCCACCTGCTACCTATGCGAACTCAAATGAGGATGCTGGAATCAGGGGCCCTTCCAGCCCTAGCACAGAGTCACCCACAAAATAACCACTTGACCAGCATTTGAATTGCTATGAAATCATCTATCTTGGAGGTGAAGCTGGTGAGGTACCCAAGTCTTGGGCAGGAATTATCCAGCTCCTTTGTGTCATGGTCATCTTCGGAAGGCTGGCAATGCCATTCTCAGAATAATTTTTGTTGCCTGCATTCATGATGGAAAGAAATGCTCAATTTCAGTTAATGAAAATAATGATGTGTTTCCCCACCCAAATCCACAGATCCCTTCAAATCTATCCCCAAGCTCATGGAAAGGGGATGGAGTGGGTAGGTCCTGTAAGATACCAGGTTAAGAACTCCTCCACTAGGGGTAATATGTGGAATGCAGTTACAGTAGAAAATACTGGATCAGATGCCCCAGGTTCAAACTTTGCCTTTGATGTTTCTTTTATTTTTTTTTCTTTTTTCTTTTCGGAGGGCAGTTGGGGTTAAGTGACTTGCCCAAGGTCACACAGCTAGTTTTTGTGTTAAGTGTCTGAGGCTGGATTTGAACTCAGGTCCTCCTGACTCCAGGGCCCGTGCTCATACATTGCACCACCTAGCCGCCCCACCTTTGATGTTTCTTACTATCTGACTTTGGTCAAGTCGTTTCTCTGTCCTGGACCTCAGTTTCCTTTTAAAATGAAGGGGCTGGACTAACTGGCCTGTGAGGTCCCTTCCTGCTCTGGATTTATGACTCTATAAACCTGGACTTCATTTGACAGCTAGCAAGGAAAGGAATGATGCAACTGACATTCTGAAGATGAATCTGGCTGAAATCTGGTTCAGATGGTTTGGAGGCAGGCAACATAATGTAATAAAAATAGCTGTCTCTGGGATCAGAGGACCTAGATTCAAATCTCACTGCTGGCATTGATTACCTTGGGCAACTCATGACCTCTCTCTACCTCAGTTTCCTCCTCTTAGACTAGATGACCTCCAAAGGTCATCCTTCCAGCTTCCTATCTGTCTCAGGAAAGGAAAGGATGTTGGAGGCAGGAAGACTTATTCAAAGGCTACTGCTTTGGTCCAGGTGTGAGGGAATGAGGGCCAGAAAACTACAAATGATTGGTGCTTGTGCTGCATCTGAGTGCTCCGGGAGACCTGGCAGATCTCAAAAGGTCTGAGTTTTCTCTGGGCTCTCTGCCTCCTTATCTAAGTTGCCCTGGCTGATCTCCAGGGAATGACATTTGGCAAGAGAGTTTCCAGGCTGGAACAAATGCCTACAATTACTCCAGGAAAGATGGGCCAGAAACATGGGCAGGACTCTTAACTCCTCCATCCAGGCAAAGAGGCTAAGGCAGAGAATCTGGGTCAGAGTCCAAGTCACAGCCTGCCTGCACTGCCTTCCTCACATTTAAGCACATAAGCTTGACTCCAATATGAGAAGTACACATCCAGCTTCCTCTGGAGCCCGTGCTCTGCCTTCTGTCCCACTCCATCACAGAGGACACCTGGAAGGACTTTTCCTTCTAGATTTGCCGGTTAAAAGTCTCTTCCCTTGACATCTTCTCTGAAAGCCCCTCCTGAAAGAGCCACTTAGGGGTTTACTTCAAGGTATAATTATTTGGGGACATAAAACATGGGGAGGGGATTTGGAGGTAACCTTAGGCCATTGACTCAAGCTCTCTGAGATGTTTTATCCAAGGAGATAATATCTGTAAAATGTTTTTAAAAATCTTAAGGCATCTAGCTACTTCTCTGGGCCTCTGTTTCCTTATCTGTTAAATGATAGCATTTGACTAGATAGCCCCTGAGATTCCTTCTAGTTCTAAATCTCTGATCTATGACTAGAAATTGAAGATGGGAGATGTCAACAGCTGGAACCCATCAGCTGAAGGAAATTATGGCTGAAAGAATGATGTGTGTGCGTGTGTCTGTGTGCATTTGTACCTAAGCCAGGCACATTTATAGATGGAGAGAGACTTCAGTACCATCTCCACAATTACCTGAATGGGTAAACTAATTAGGCAATACAAGAAGAATTTGCATGATATTGTAATGGAAAATCAAATCTTTGTTTGGCACAAGGTTTGAAATTAAAAACTGGGGTAGGATCACTGTCTTTTGAGTGACAACAGACTGTCTTTTGATAGCAGACTTCTCTAAAGAATAAAATGATCAGATTTTTTCCCCTAGTAAATCCAGGCATAGATTTGACTGTCCTATCCCTCTCCTCCTCCCTCCAGCACACACGGATACCTAGATCCCAGGCCTCCCTTGTGTACTTATATTCTAGACCATGTGATTTATTCATTTGGCAAACATTAAAAAAGAATCTACTATTTGCAGTATGGTGTAGTGGACATAGCACTAGACTTGGAGTCAGGAAGACCTGAGTTCAAATCCTGACTTAGACACTTACTAAATGTTCTCTGAGTTTCAGGCATCCTTATTTGTGATATGGGGATAATAATACCCTTTACCTTACAGGGTGTTATGAGACTCAAATGAGATAAGGAAGGGAAAGGGAAAAGGAAAGAGAAAGGGAAAGGGAGAAAGAGAGAGGGAGAGAGAAACAGAGAAAGAGAGAAAGAGAATGAGAATGAGAGAAAGAGAAAGAGAAATTGAAAGAGAGAAAGAAGGAAGAAAGGAAGGAAGGAAGGAAGGAAGGAAGGAAGGAAGGAAGGAAGGAAGGAAGGAAGGAAGGAAGGAAGGAAGGAAGTTAGATTTTGTGAAGGGCAGGGGATAAGAAAAGAGTAGACTTAAGTTGGAGTGTTGAAGGCCTTGAATCTGCACAATCCCAAGTTTAAACTTCATTCTCTAAATTGTGGGCAGCCACTGATTTTGAAGAGTTAAGAGAAAAGGATCCCATGGAGTAAAATTCTTCAGGGGAAGTCAGCCCAGGTGAGAGAGGCTGGAAGAAGGAAATGAAGAAAACTCAAGGAAAACAATCCCAATAAGAAGGAAAAGTGGGATTTGTCTAAAGAGATTGATGTGGATGCACAAGGAGCTCACCAAGCAACTTAGATTGGAAAAAGAAATGTACAAATATGGAAGCAAGGCCAAGTCACTGAACACAAATGTGTGGCACAGTTCTATAAAAACAGCATCAGGAATTCTGAAACTCAGAATGAGCTGAAACTAACAAGAAAAGCTTGGGCCTTTGTGAGCTCTATTGGGAGAAACAGGAAGATCAAAGCAGAGATAAAAACTCAGCCTGAGGTGGATAGAACAATGATACTCAACAACAGAGAGAAAGCAGAGTTTCTCAATATTTATTTTTGTTTCTTCTGCAAAGGAGAATGAGCTTAAGTTAAAAATAACAAATATGGAATTAATACCCAAGATAAGGGAAGAGACAGTAAGAGAGAGCCTAGCTACCCTTGAGGAATCATCACCTACAAGACCTGGCAGAGATATAGCCTGAGCCATTGCAAGTGATAACTGAAAGATCATGGAAAATGGGGGCCATGTTGGAGGAGGTCAAATGTGTAGGCCTGATTTGTTTTAAAAAGGGAAAAAGAAAACTTTAGGCTAGTGATCTTGATGTTGATCCTCCCCCCCCAAAAAAACATAATTCCAGAAGGGATTATTAAAGAGATAATTGACAAATACCTAGAAAGGGAAGCAACTACAAAGAGTCGCCAGTCTACAGACTAACCTTATTGCATTTTTTGACAGGATGAGTAAGCTAGTAAAGAAAGTTGATAGAATTTCTAAATTTTAGCCAGATTTTTGACAAAATTTCATACTATTATTCTGGGGGAGATGAAGAGATGCAGATTAGATAATCATATAACTGCATCAATTCTGGATTGGTTAGGTGATCAGATTCTAAGAATATTTGTTTTTTAAATGAATTTTTCTTCTTAACTTTATATACACTAAGTAAAATGGCATTTCCATATACTAATAAAAAGTAGCACTGTGCATGAAACTACAGGTCTCTAATTATGTGCAGCTTGCTTTTCAAAAACTAGAGTTATTAATGGTTCAATGTCAACATGGAAGGTGGTCTTCTATGGACGGCCCCAGAAACCTATGCTTTAAAAGTTCCCTCAGCTATAAATGAAGGGGTTGGACTAACTGACCCCTAAGGATCATTCCAGTTCTAAAATCCATGGCTGTATCGAAGAACAGTCCTAAACAATTTGGTGGCCAAAGTTACACATTAGTCAGTGTCAGAGGCAGCATCCAAACCCAGGCCGTCTTATCTCCGGGTCCTGAGTTCTACTTAACCTTGCTATGGTTCACGTGCAAAATAAAATGAAATCACCATTGTAACCTACGGTAATTCTATTCACATCCAGTGTTTAGAGTCCCTGAAGGGATAGAAGGTGATGGATTTTGACATGTGGGGCAAAGCACTGACTGTTTTCTAAAAGTAGACACAAAAAACAGAGGGTCCCAGTGAACAAGGGTCAGAAAGACTGGTATCTGAACTGTCCCTATAAAATCAAAGAATAAGCACATTTTTACAGGGCAGCACAATGGATAGAATATTGGGCCTAAAGGTCAAATCCAGTCTCAGACACTTGCTTGTTGTGTGACCCTGGGCAGGTCACTTAACCCGTCTTGCCTCAGTTTCCTCATCTGTAAAGTTAGCTGGAGAACGAAACGGCAAAGCAGTCCAGGATCTTTGTCACAAAAACCCCAAATGGAGTCAGGAACAGTCAGACATGACTGAAACGACTCAAAAGAAATGTGACAGGTAGTGTGCTCAGTGCCAGGGATAAAAAGACCAAAGTGAATGAAACATCAAGAATCGTATATTGGAGAATGAGAGAAATAGCATGTCCCCAGATAGAGAAGTGCAGGCAACCATGCTGTGAAGGGCCGTTGGCACATTTTGGAATCCACAGACTTTATGACCTCATCTCACCCAGGCTGTGGTGGTTCCCTTGTTCTCCTCTGATTTCCCCACCCATTCCTCTTTCACATAAGCCTCAATGAGAGACTCGGGAAGAATTTCCAAAATAAATGTGGAACTGCGTTTCTCCCACACTGCCATCTCAGCAGCCCTTCCCCTTTTTATAAGAGGGATTGCTCCATCTCTATTTAGACTGAGGTCACAGTACTGTCAACCCTGCCAACCATGTCTTCCCCCACCAGATTGTGTCTCCAGCTTGACCCATTCAATGATGTCATGGTACTTCAATGAACATGGCTGGTCAATCCAAAGAGGAAACCATAAAGTAAATAGAAAAAATCCTTTCCTGGCAGCCCCAGTCTTCCCAGCTTCCTTCTTGGTTCTATTATAGGGTCATAGGCTGTTAGAAAGGATATGAGAAGCCCGCTGCTCCAACCCCCTCATTCTACAGATGAGGAAACTGAGTCTCTGAAAGGTCATAGATTTTAAGCAGACGAGACCGCAGAAGAAATCTACTTCAATCCCTTTGTTTTACAGACAAAGAAACTGAGTCACAGATAGTTCATCAGATCATATACATTTGAGCTCAAACATGTTCCAGAGGAAATATAGTTTAATCCTTATATTACACACGAGAAAAGGGGGGCTTTGGGGAAAGATCCTTCAGGTAGTACGTGTAAGAAACAAGAAATGGGGGAGAAGCCAAGATGGTGGAGTAAAAACAGGAACTCTGTTGGGCTCCTGCTCCAACCATCTCCAATACCTGTAAAATATGACTCCAAATAAATTTTATAGGTACAGAACCCACAAAGTGACAGAAGGAAACAAATCTCCCACTGAAGGCAGCCTGGCAGGCTGACAGGAAAGGTCTATTGCACTGAGCTGGGAGCTGAGCACAGTACCGCCTGTGACCAGACCCTGGGTGGCTCTGACCAAAGGCACAGTACAGCCAAGCAGACTTCAGGAGAATGAATCACCCACAGCTGTGGCAGTTTCCAGACTTCTCAATCCATAAATGCCAAAGAAAAAGTAAAAGGTCAGTGGGGAATTCTGTTGGAACCAGGTGATAAAAGAGCACAGTTCAACCCCTGCCCCTGGGGCGAGAGGTGGAGGAGGTGCAGCTCCCCACTGGTTGCGTCCAGAACTCCTTGCCTGCAGATTGTAGGGGGACCAAGCGACCATTCAGAAGGTAATCTCTCTCAGAAGGTAATCTCTCTTGCTTTGACCACCTGGATCTGGATCACAGTCTTGGGTGGTGGTCCTGGGGCATGTGGCAATGTGCCAGAGCTTGGGGTGCCTCTAAAGAGGGCACACTCTTCATAGTGCTGACAACATTTGTGAAAACCCCCGTGATTTGGGACAAAGCTCTCTCCATTATGGAAGCAGAGTTCTATCATGGCAAAGAGCTCAAAAGTCAAGTAATTGGCTGGCAAAGATGAGCAAGTAGGGGAAATGCAATCAAACCATAGATTCCTTTTTTTGAGGACAAAAACAATCAAAGCATGTAATGGGAGGAAGACAGTAAAGTCAAAACTCCTACATCAAAAACTTTCAAGAAAAATATGAACTGATTACAGGCCATGGAGGAGCTCAAAAAGGATTTTGAAAATCAAGTAAGAGAAGTAGAGGAAAAATTGGGAAGAGAAATGAGAATGATGCAAGAAAACCATGAAAAGCAAGTCAATAACCTGCTAAAGGAGACCCAAAAAACATTAAAGAAAATAACACCTTAAAGAAATAGACTAACACAAGCCATCGGTGAACTCCCTAGAAAAACATCTCCAGGGCCAGATGGATTTACTAGTGAATTCTATCAAACATTTAAAGAACAATTAATCTCAATACTCTACAAACTATTTGGGAAAATTGGTGAAGAAGGAGTCCTACCAAATTCTTTTTATGACACAAATACGATACCGATACCTAAATCAGAAAGAGACAAAACAGAGAAAGAAATTTATAGACCAATCTCCATCATGAATATAGATGCACAAAATTTTAAATAAAATTAAATAAATTTAAAGTAAATTAAAATTTTTAAATAAAATATTAGCAAAAAGACTATAGCAACTTATCACATTTTGACCAGGTAGGATTTATTTCAGGAATGCAAGGATGGTTCAGTATTAGGAAAACCATCAGTATCATCGATCATATCAACAATAAAACTAGCAGAAACCATATGATTATCTCAATAGATGCAGAAAAAGCTTCTGACAAAATGCAACATCCATTCCTATTAAAAACATTAGAAAGTATAGGAATAAATGGAGTTTTCCTTAGAATAATAGGCAGCATCTATTTAAAGCCATCAGCAAGTATATGTAATGGGGATAAACTAGAAGCATTTCCAATAAGATCAGGGGTGGAACAAGGATGTTCACTATCACCCCTCTTATTCAATCTGGTACTAGAAATGTTAGCAGCAGCAATTAGAGAAGTAAAAGAAATCAAAGGAATAAAATTAGGCAAAGAAGAGACTAAGCCATCACTCTTCGCAG
>JAQQSW010006576.1:0-13919 GCA_028646575.1 Pseudocheirus occidentalis | reverse complement strand
GCTGGATGTCTGGCTGGAGCTTTTTCTCTCAGTCCGCTTTTCTCTGTCTCTGCTCCACGCTGGTGTGGCTTCCTTGAGTTCAGCGTTCTTCTTACCCCAACCTAAGTAGGCCCTTTCCTGGGCTGGGAATCCGCCTTGCTCAGTCTCTCCGTGGGTTCTGTCCCTCTTGAATTCGTGCAGATTCACTTTTTAGCCTTTAGCGTTTAGCGCTAGAATGGCTCTGGCTGTGGCAGCGGCTTCTCCCCACTGCCCTGGGTTCAGGCCTCTTTGCTGGCCTTGGCTCCAGACCTGCTGCGATGGGTTCCTGCTGCCGAACTGCCTTCAGCAGGGTCGTGTTTTCTGCAGTTCCGTGGGTTTTGGAGCTGTAAAATTTATTGATTTTATGTGTATTTAAGGTGGCCGTGCAGGAGCTGCTGATCCTTGCTGCTTCTATGCCGCCATCTTGGCTCCCGAGAGTCTTCACTACAGCCTTGATTCTGAACACAAAGCATGCGCACTTTGCGGTGCTCATGCCCTCAGGCCATGCACCACCAGTGACACTGCTGACAAGTGAAAAGGGATCACCAGTGGAAAAAAGTTTAAGAAGCCTTGCTATAGAGCACTTAGAGCTTGGTCAGACATCCAGGATGTCAAGGACATCAACTGTTTTGAAGTCTGTCATCTGTCATCTTGACTTTTATCTTGCCACTGAACTTGGATGACTCTGGAAGAGATTGTGAGGCTGACAGCTTTGTGCAACTGCCTCACTTCAATCTAGTTCATGCCTGAGTAAAGACATCTCCCTCATAATGTGATTGGTCCTCTTCAATAGCAAAGGATTAACGAGTTCTTAATATTTGTTTATTAACTGGCTGGTCTTTAATTGGTTTATATGGCTTCCATTTTCTAGATATTGATATAATCTTACATTGACTTTATGATATAATCTTCAATATTTTTCTCAAATTGATTTTTCCACAGTTGTGTTTAACAGTTCTCAGAGAACTCCCAAGCTCTGCTACCTTGACCTTCTTTGCAAAAGAGATTTCAGATCTGTGCCAGTATGTCTAGGTCTTCCTTTATTTCTTCCTGTGACAACACTTTTCACTTATATGGTTTTCTAAAAGTCCTAAAAAAATATCTTTTTTAATATATTTTGTCAGACATTATGTGAGAATGCTTTTGTTGTGATGTCTGAAGCAAATACAAATTATTCACATTATTTTGTTTGATATAATTGGTCTAATAGTTTCATTCATATATTCACATAGCAATTATCAAAATCCCATCATCTCTTCAAAATCATTTGAGACATCAGGATTCAGGATTGTTGGTTTTTTTGGTCACTTTTTTACCGTATGGTGAAAGTTTACAGTAAGTATAGATTTTCAATGACCTCAGGATCTTCATCCTTTGTTGGATTTCAGTAAGTCTGATTTCAGTTTATATTTTACATAATATGGGCCTACATTGCTTCAAAATATATCGTGTCTTGGAGTTAATATGAAGTAGTGTGAACTTTTTTTTTATTTAACTGGTTAGATCTGTTTCCAGTTTTCTTACGATATAATAGTAGGATTGTTGAAAGACTCCATATCTTCAGAATACACACATGTACTCATGGTTTTCCAGCTTCAGAGGTCAGTGTCAGGTTCACTGAAATATTTCTAGCTGTTAGGATGATGGCATTTCTGATTTGTTCTGGTCAATCTTGCCTTCTTTGGTATCAGAATTCAGTGCAATGCTTCTTGTTCCATTGTCCTACATATTAACCTGGCTGTCACAGTGGTTTCAAGTTGGTATGACTGCAACCCTTCATCATTTTAACTATTTCTTTGATGTCTCTTCATCTTTGCCTCCTGGCTTCCTTAGCCTCTTTCAGGTCTCTACTTGTAGAACAAATTTTCATCCACCTTTCCTGATTTCCCCTGATTAGATTGTGAGCAAGAACTGGCTTTTTGTTTTTTGTTTTTTAAATTTCCTTTTTTTATCTCTAGAACTTAGCATTATATCTGGTGTGTGCCTAAAAATGCTAAATTACTCTTAGAAATAGGTCAATCATACGGACTTAGTGGTATCTCCAAAATATATTTTGCTAACATTTCAGGATTCTTGTGAAGCCTTAAAAGCTAACTCTACCACGGCTTCACACAAATAGTCCATGGAAACATTTCGGGGTGGATTCTCCAAGTTTGTGCATCTAACATTTCTTTTGAGTTACTTCAATTGTGCTTTGCTCATAGAGCACAGCACCTTCTCTGATGAGGGCATGCCATGCTGAGTGTTCCTGTGCTGGGGTCTCTCATATCATACAATCAACTCCAGAGTTCTTAAGACAGAGCTTGAGAGTGTCCTTGTTTCCCTTCTTCTGACCACCATGTGAACACTTGCCCTTTGTGAGTTCTTTATAAAATGGGCTTTTTGGCAAGCATACATTTTGCATTTGAATAACGTGGCCAGTCCACCACACTTAGAGTCTCTGAAATAGGGTTTGAACGCTTGGCAGTTTAGATTAGTTTGGTACCTTGCCCTGTCAGGTGATCTTCAGAATCTTTCCAAGACAATTCAAATGGAAGTGATTCAGTTTCCTGAGATGGTTCTGGTAGACAGTCTAGGTTTCACAGGCATGCAACAATGAGCTTAGCACAATTGCTCTGTAGACCTTCAGTTTGGTAGTCAGTCTAGTACCTCTTCTTTCCCACACTTTCCTTTGGAGTCTCCCAAACAGTCAACTAGCTCTACCAATGCATGTGTCAACCTCATTATCAGTGTATACATCCCTGGACAGTACACTACCAAGGTAAATGAATTTATCCACAGCATTCAAAACTTCTCTATTTGTTGTAACTGATAGTTCCTCATATGAATGGTATGGCGGTGGCTGATGTAACACCTGTGTTTTCTTGGTATTAATTGTTGGGCCAACATTAGCACAAGCAAAGAGTGACTTCTGAAATTCCTTCCAACTCTAAAATTCTGGGATTCCCCCTACATAAGGCATTACAAATATTAAAAGCACATGTGAGGCACTTGATATAAAAAGAAAATGTCGTTTCCCAGAGAAGGACATCATTGCTTATTTTGTAGACAGAAGTTAACATGAGCATATTAAAATAAAGAATATGCTTTAAATGAATATTTAAATTATTTTAACCTTAATTGGTTCAACAACTTTATTAGCAATATAGATGTGATAAATGTTTTAAGAGCCATCTTTTAAAATTCCCACTTGCAGTTCCTGCTATGACAGTCTGATGTGTGTGAAAATGGATGATAACTGTTGTATTCATTAAGGACTTTTTTTCCTCTGGTACCCTGAAAAAATGTTATAGATTCATAGTTTCTTTGTTTTAGAAAAGATCTCAGGAATCAAGCAGTCAAACTCTTTATCAGATTAGGAATCCTTTTACAGCATCTTCAAAAATGATTACAGAATCTTCTTTGAAGAAAATTGAAAATAATAATTCACTACCACTTGAGATTTCTCTTTCCACTTTTGGAAGATTACTCATTGTCAGAAAGTTTTAAGTTTTTTTTTTCCCTTTCATAAAGTGATTATCTTTTCCTTTGCATCTCCCAACCCCTTGCCCTTTATTCAGCTTTTTGCAGCAAGGAAAGCAAATCTGATTCCTTTTCAAAACAGTAACTTTTAAAACCTTTGAGACAGCTATAATCTTCTCCAAATATTTTCTTTGACAGTCTAGACACTCCCATTTTTAATTGGCATTTTGATGCTGTGAATTATGATACACTCTCTGTTTTATTCTTCCCCTTTGGAGAAAGTGGTCCATCTTGATAGTGACCTTTCTTAGATGCTACACAAGGAGCAAAGCACAATATTTGAATATAGGCTGCGCTTTTATCTTTCGCTGAATCTAGCCTGACACTTAGAATCATATATACCTGAATTTGAACCCTGCTTCAGACATTTACTAACTGTGTGATCCTGGACAAGTTCTTTAAGATCATCAAATATCACTTTGTTCCTCTGTCAGATGAGGACATTAATGTCATCTGACTCACAAGCGTTTTCTGAGAGTCAAATGAAATAATTTATGTAATTCATTTTGCAAACATAAACCAAAATATGAATGAGAATTGCTATTACTGTTCTATTTGTTATATTAGTACGGCCTAATTACATTAGGTTTTTGACTGCTACCTGGAACTGCTAGCCAGTACTGAGTTTTCAGTTAACTAATAAAATGAAAGAACTCCATCTATCACATTCAACACAGATTTGGTCATATTAGACTGTACTGATATTTATCACGTTTTGAGATACTAAACTTTAAAATGTAAATAGAATTTCTCTGAGAATCACCAGTGTGTTATTTCATCAAAATAAGTAAGTAGAAAGGGAGGGAGGGGTCATGATAAGAAGGTATCGCTTGACTTGGCCTTGTGATCTATATGTAGTTTTCAGTTATGTGTTTTATGTCAGGACAGAATTATATATGGTAATGAATATTAAGTTATTCAGTGAAATTCTCTATGTGTGTCAGACTTGTCTCTTGTCAATTTTATACTGGTTGTCATTTATCTTTCCCAGAGTAGGGAGAAATAAATTAGAGAAAGACAACTAAGTAATGCTTTCCTTTTGTTAGAATAGTTTTGAGGTTCAGGTGAAATAGGACATGAACAGTTTTAAAGTTCAATAATCAAGTTCTTCTAAAATATATCCAATTCAGTACTTCAGTGAATTAAGTGTTGACTGTGGTAAAGCATCATACTTTTCACTGGGGGTACCAAGACAAAAACTCAAAACAGTTTCTGTTCTCAGTGAATTTACAATCTAGTAATGTAATGGAACAAATAAATTAATATATTAATATGAAAAGAGAAAGAGAGAGAGAGAGAGAGAGAATGTTAATGACTTAGAGGAAGGACGAATCAATGAAGGCCTCTTCAATGATACTTCAACTGAACTTTGTTTTTGTTAGAAGGATTACGAGGCATTTCAAAAATTTTAATGCGGTTTTAAAAATCTATTTGAGCTTAAAATTACACCATAAAGTTTGGGATAAGCTATATACATGAAGAACTGAGAATGTGATCCAAGTATGAGCAGTAATGTTGTGGTGAGGGAATTTTATACAAAAGATATAGATGCAATTGATACATAGGTGTGTTAGTCGAGCAACTAGTTGGTCAGATTTTTTGCTTTGTTTTTGGAATGAAAGTGGATCAGTATGAAGTAAGATTGGAAACTGAGTGTGAAGCAGATTGTAGAGGAGGTTTAAAGCCAGTTGAATATGTTAGGGATTCTATTCAAGTAAGTGGTAAGCCAATAAATATGTCTGAGCCTGGAGGTGACAAAATATGATCAATGTTTTAGAAATATTAATTTGGTGACTGTGTAGAAAATGACTTAGAATCATGTCTAGAAATGGGGTCCCCAATAAGGAGCCTATTACAAAGTCCTCCCCTATCCTCTGTTTTTATGTTGTATGCATCTATATAGATGTTATATATTCCATTTGAATGTAAATTCCTTGAGAATAAGGACATGTTTTGCTTATCTTTGTATCCCTATTAAAACAGTGCCTGTTATCTCCTCAGGGCTTAATAAATATTTGTTGATTGAGTAGAGAAAAAGAAAAAAATATCTATATCTATATATCTATATCTGTATCTATCTGTCTGTCTGTCTGTCTATCTAGATATCTAGCTATCTAGCTATCTAGCGATCTAGCTATCTATAGTGGAGGCAAGATTACGTGTGGCTCATGGTGCGTTAGGAATTGTATTTGTGGGTTTCATTGGCATAGGGAACTACTCCATTTGATCAATTTCTCTGCCAGTGCAGGTTAGCTTAGCATATGAACTGAAATTTATTTTGTGTCAGAGGAATCAAACAGGTGGTAGACATATGAAGCCTACACCACTACCCTATGTACCCTGAACCAATGTGATTTGGAAATATTTTTAAATCAATGGAAATACAATAAAATATAGGTAATATTAATATGTAGTTTTCTGAGTTAATGTGGGGTCCAAAGGTATCCTTATTTATCATTATGTTGTCCTATTTTTATTTGAATTTTTGATGCCACTGGTTTAGAGCAGTGAGTGTTTAAGTGATTTGGCAAGAGTCAAACAGCCAGAATGTGTCAGAGACAGGATTTGAACCCAGATCTCTCTGGTTCAAGGCCAGCTCTCTAGTATAATGTGCTTCTTCTTAAAATTGATCAGTGCTAATTAGTACAGATTAGGATTCAGATATATTATTCCATTTAGCTGGTAATCTGAGAAAAGAGTTATGAGACATAACTGTGAAAACCTCCATTAAAGACCCATTATTTTGATTTTATTAACACATAATAAGACTCATCTTGTAATAATGAAATTATAACTCTTTAGTCTAGTATCAGTAACAATTCCACATGCTTTACTTGGGATGAAATCTCTTTTTTCCCATTGGTGCATATATTGTCTTACAGATTCCTCTGACACTTATTTCTAAGTTTCTGAAGGATCATCAGTAATAACCCAGTTTTCTTTTGTCAGAGATTATTTAAGACATTTTTTTAAGTGAACAGGAAACCATTCAGTTTATTTAGATATTTGAGAACTTGTATTTTCATTTCACAGTGCAGCATGGGGTAGAATGTATTCTCATTTATTGCTCCAGTGGCATGAAATACAATGTTAGGCAATATTTAAGAAGCACCTACAGTATTAGGTTTTGAAAGGAGACAGGCAGCTGCTTGGAAACTTCAGTGTAATCTCAAGTACCTGAAATTTTTATGTTTCTCTTGTGTCTCTGATTTCCTAAATGGCAAAATGTTCCTATTCTAAGCCATTTATAATAATAAAAGAAAAGGGAACTGAGACTATTGACTATTCTGAATTGGATATGGCTAGCCCTGTGCTTCAAATATATGTATTCTTTAGTTCTCTAAAGTCCCTAATACCTCATTGCATTGTGAAAATGAGGCTAGATCATCAAAGATTTAGTTAAAAAAACAAACTAGATTATATTGACTAAGTAGGTCTATTAAAATTAAGCAGAAGACTTTGGAAGATCTTACCCAGTTGGAAAATGTCATCATGTAAGACTGTTTAGTCTGTCCTAAGTAGAGACTCATCACCAGAAGTTAAATGACCAAATATCCCATCTTTGTTGTTGTTGTTTGTTTTAATGGTCTACTAAATTAGAAAACAACTATACTTTGGATGCTCAGAATTAGGAAATCACATATTCTTTAAATTATTACCAAGATATGAAAATTTAAGGGTAAGAAAACACTTCACATTAATGATCTCATTTGATCCTTTCTACAGATTGATTAGGAATCAGATTTTAAGTGATTTCTCAACGTCACATAGCTGGTAAGTGACAAAGGTTAAAATCGGAACCCAAGATTTACTTAAGACATATCCAAAATTATTTCTGCTATGTCAAAATGCAAATATCAATATTCTCATTAAAATCTGTATTTTAAAACATGAGGAAATGATACAGTGCTAAAAGAAAATATGTAATGTTTTAAGAATTATAAAATATTTTACATTGTCTCTTTCATTTGATACTCACAAAAACCTGGTAAGGCAGGTGGTACAAGTATTGTATGTGTCCATTCTACAGATAACAAAAGCAGTTGTGTCTCAATGATGTTAGGCATCTTGTCTAAATCACACCATTAGCAATTGCAACACAAATCTTCTTACTGCATAGCCATTGTGTTATTGTTGTGTTGTGTATATGTTTCACTTACTATATACCTTCCTATCCACAAAATTTGTCCCTAGCTATCGATAGAAGAATCTGGATATTAGAGAAAAATTTCTTGTGTGAGTATTAGTTGAAGTCTGAGGTGTCTTACACCTGTGGAGAACTTTGGTTTGGTGAAATATTTTTGTTATAATAGTCACTAGGTCAACAATGTCTTCAGAGCCTTGAATTTCATTCTTAGCACTTGAGATAATTATAGATGGATAGATAGATAGATAGATAGATAGATAGATAGATAGATAGATAGATAGATAGATAACAGTCACTATTTGCTATAATTAGAATAGGCAAATATCAGGTAATATACAGTACTATTGGAGATAAATAAGGATTTTATCTAGTTACTTCCAGTATCATCATAAAGGCACCATAAGAAATAAATAAAAATGAGGATTGTTGACATAAACACAGTCTAATGAAGAACTGTGATCCTTAGAGCACATTGAATTTCTTTTTATAAGTTTCTAAGATCTAACATATCATTTCACATGAACTTACAAGATTATATGCTACACTGACAAATTTGTCTTCCAGATGTTGTCATAAAAACTCATCTTAAAACACATGAGCATGTATACTTGAAAAAAAATGTGATGTTACACTTGAAATATGTCCTTTGCAGGTTTTATATCTCTTCTGGGGATATGTATGTACATGTAGGTCTAAATACCTATATATGCTTATGGTTCAATATTTCTATTGCTTGAGTTTTCCTAAATGATTTATAATCTTGATAATAAAACATTCTTAACGTAATGGTTCCTTAGGAGCAGTTTTGAAATTCTATAGATAATACATTATGCATAATAAAAGAAACTCAAGATTATCTTAACAACTTCATACTTTATTTGGTAGTTGCAGATTGCAGAATAAAATAATAAACTCAATATGTAATAAAAGGGAAAATTAAAATAACATCAAACACTGTGTGACTTTGGAAAAGTCATTTAAGATTATTTGAAAACAGTTTGTTTTCTTCCATGAAGTGACAGTGATGCATTAGATTTCCAAATCTTCTATATCTGACTAAATTTGTATGATTTCATATGATCTAAATCTCCTGGGGAACAAAGGTGATAGATTAAAGTGGACTGGGAATAACACTGGTTTTGAGTCATAAAACTGACAGAAATATCATACTTCAGCCTTGCACTTCTCTGAACATTCATTTGACCTCTTTTATTCTCAATTTCCTCGTCTGTAAAATGATGATAATTCCTTCACTACCTACCCTTTGTAATAATATATTAAGTATCAAATGAGACACACACTTGAAACCATAGGGATAATTTCTCTCTGTCTCTGTCACTTTCTTGCACTCTGACTTGCTTTCACTCACTTCTGTTTTTGACTATTATTTTTATTATTATTAATTATTATTTTGACTGTTAAGGAAAGCACTGAACAGCATTGTTCAATATGTATGTGTATATATGTCTGAAGATATGCAGATAAGATGCAAACATGCATAGATTCATATATACAAATGCAATGAGTTAGTCTTGTCCACTGCCTTTCATAATATATAATACACATATTATATATATATGTATATATATGTTATATATATATGTAGTTAGTGTGTATATATACAATGTAATGTATTTGTATAATACATTGAGAGAGAGAGAGAGGGAAATATTTTCTCAGTTCACTTGTTGAATCATTTCTTCATGGGCTGACAACCACTAAGAAGATGACTGATAATCACTACTGTTTTAAATGCATAAATACATGTGCATATTATGTGTGTATATACAGATATGCATAAATGAATATATAAATGCATTCACACACATATATATATCTATGTCCATATATATCTGTATATCTTAATAAAAGCTCTATGATGCAGGTTGTATTCTTCTGATTTTACAGAGCGATTAAATGATTTACCAAAAGTCAAGTAATATATGTTTAAAGTTTTAGTTGAACCCTGAAATTGCCTGACCCATTTACTTCAAAATTTCTTTGGAGCATTATCAACATTCTAATTTTGGGATTTGGGGTGTTTATAAAATGTCCTTCAAATGAGAATTACTGCTCTACTTTTCAACACCTCACCAGCATCTCTTAGAGAGATAGGTTTATTTCCTTCGTATTTTGACTGTTAAGAAAAGCACTAAACATCATTTTCATCTTATAAAAGCTGTCCTCTGTAGTTGACTTGTGGAAACATCCCTTTAGTTTCCGAAGAGTAAACTTGAAATCTTTTTTGTTCTTCCTTTTTGTTCCATCTTTTGCTAGCAACTACAAGGCTTTAGTAATTGAAATGAAGCTGTAAAGTTCCATAATTCTACTCTTACGTGCTTCAAGGCATCTCCCTGCCCTTGATCCCATTCCAGTTGTTTTCAAATTGGTTGTGATGGAACATTTCTTCTGAATTCGAATATGTTAGCAATTAAAAGAAAAATCAATATGGAATTTCCAAAGATCTGAGAAGCAAAGAAAAAAATCTTAAGCCACTGCTAAAGAAATTAATAAAGACTCACTCTATATTCAACTATAAAGATTATTATTATGCATTTAATTGAGAAAATAAAAGTAAGTATATGTCTTAATTTTTTTTTCTTATTTAATGGACATTGTGCTTCAGGCTTAAATATTACATAGTAGAATAATAGCTGTGATTCACATTTAAAAACGTTGCAAAACAAGTGACAGAAACTTACAGTTTTTTTTTTAAAAAGTCACTGTATTTGCATTAGCACTTGTAAGAAAGGGCAACTGTTTCCAGATACTTTGGGGTACATGCATTTGCGGGGGTTAGAAGAGTTACCCCTATAACCTAGCTAGTCCCTACAGCCCTGTCTTCACAGACCACTTTAGCTTAGATCTTCAACATGCTCCTAAAAATCTTGTGCTTTAAACCTCACTTCCCAGAGATAGTACTCCTAAGAGAAAATATTTTTACTAATAAACGATTCAAGTGGTTTTCTTGATTCCTAGTTCTCAGTTTGGATGCAAGCATCTATGAGCTGTGTGCTCCAGGGTGTGATCACTCCCAACTAATCTAAGCATCAAGATTTCAAATCTTTAGAGTGAAGAAAACAAAACCTATAGTCCTCAAGGAAAATAAAGAGCTCCAGGACTTCTTTCTTAGCTACCCTAACCATAACATTGATTTAAAGGGATTAGTGCTTGTAAGGAACTGTATTCTTTGACCAGGTTTGGAGCCTATGGCATCCTAAATGTAAAGGTGTTGGATTGGGAGAATTTGCTACCCCTTGTAGCATTAGAAGTCAATAGAGCATCTTCTTCAGCTTCAAAGTATTTGATTGTAGACTCTAAAAAATTTGAAATAAAGAATTCTATCTTCGTAGAATTCATTCTGAAGAACTCAAAAGGCTTTCTTTAAATTTTCTCTTCAGAGTATGTTATTCCATTTGCCATTCCTTTTTCCCACCATCCTTGTGGTACTGGAGTAAGAATGGAAGGTAGCTATTAGACATTATTTACAAGCTCCACATTAAATTCAAGAATGGAGAAACATGATCACTAATTTTGACTAAAAATGTGTTACAACCTGGCACCAAGCCAAGGACCATACACTTTATTAACAACAATGGAGTGCCAATGGATTTCCTGAATAAGTGCTTAAAGAAGACCAAAGTTTCCCAAGAAGAACAAGATTTCCCAAATCTACAAACTCAGATATTTTCCAAATTCTCATTGCATGCTAGGATTGATAGAAGCCCTTTGGGGACTTCCACAGAATACAATCTGGTCATTACTTCTTCCAGTGCATCTGAAATGCATCAACCCTAAGGTCAGAGAATCACAGAACTTTTAGATTAAATTAGTAAATTAATAAATTACTTTACTAATTATTTCCTCTAATTTTAGTCCATTATTGACTAGTGTTTATTAAGTCAGTATTTTCCTTTTATTTTACTTAAACATTCAACAAGTATTTATCTAATCAAAATATTTTAGATTAATATAAGCTAAATTATTTTTTCCAAAATAAAAATTATGGGGAGATTTTGCTTAAATTCACATTATAGATATTTTCCCCTCATAAGCAAGGATCAGAAAAGCATTCATATAGGAAGTTGAGAGAGAGATTCTATGAAGTGAAGGGAAATACAGAGCATTCCAAACATAAGAAATGACTAGTACAAAAACAGAGAAACAGGAGATGGACTAAGTAGTGCTATAATTCCCTGCTTATAATCTACTATATAATTTTCTCAAGAATCAATTTCAAGGTCATTAGACTTACAGTTATGTAAGTTCTCTGTTCTGTTGGATCAAATTTATCCTTCTCTAGTTTTGTGTCACTGCTCCCATTTTTAAAAATAATCTTTCAAACATCACTTGGAGTGGCTTAAATATCACATCTGCCAGTTTTTTCTCTCCCTGAGGATAGAGTTCATCTTGGCCAAGCGATTAGAGATTCATCCAATATAACTTGATCCTGTCAGGAAAAAGAAAAAAAAAGAAACAAAGTAAGAAATAAGAAGCTTTCCTTTGTATTTCAGTTTTCATGTAAGAAACAAAACTCAGACAAATAAATACAGTGTCGTCATGATAACAGAAATAAAAACAATATGAAAAGGCATCAGAATTCAGAGTAAATGTAAGAACGAATTTGGGGGGCCAGAACACTAGCACTGATACGTGCTTCTCTCCTCTTTGTAAACAGCAGGTAGTAGTCAACAAGTGGCAAATATTCCATGAGCTGTCAGAAGCCATCAATTTGAAGTACATTTCGTATGATAGTTTGAGGTGAAATACTGTTGAGAAGTAACAGTGACTCCAATGGAAAAGCATCAACAAAATATTAAACATAATGTTGATCATGAAAATCATTGAATTAGCACTAGATTGATTCCTAACATTACTTACCTTGCATTGCAATGGTTAAAAGTGCTGGACTTGGAATCAGGAAAACCTGAGTTCAAACCCCACATTAGATGTTTACTAGCTATATGACCTTGGCCTTAACCCATACGACCACTTATCCTCTATCAGCTTTTGTTTCCGCTTCTATAAAATGGGTATTAAATAACACCTGTCCTGCAGGGTTCCAAGTAGCATATGACACTATATTGAGAGAGCTTTGCATAGCTTTTTATACATATTATTGGTATTATTGTCTATTTCATGTTGCATTTTGAAATAGAAAAAAGAATATAATTCTAATCATTCAAGAAATTTGTGTGCATACTACTAAATTTTAAATTATTTAATTTTCCCTACTTATTCTTCAGAAGTTCCCAAAATGTGTTAGGAACAGAAATAATTTTATTAAAAATTCAAGAGAGGATAATCCCCATCATTTAATCTGAATTTTCATGTAAATTACTCACAGCCTATGTGGATATGTTTGTTAAGAATTTTTCCAGAAATTATTTTATGATAAGAATTTGTTGAAGGGGGCGGAGCTAAGATGGCGGTGTAGAAGCAGCAAAGCACCACAGCTCCCACAAAAACACGCTAAAAAACTCATAAAGTGGGACTCTAAAACAGATTTTCAAGCTCCAAAACTCTCCACAAGACAGAAAGCACATCTGTTGCTACAGGCAGCGCAGCAGGCGGGGCTCTTCGCAGCAGTCTGGGACCCTCAGCCAAAACCCGGCCAGCTCAGGCCCTGGGGCATCGGGCGGGGAGCGCGACTATAGGAGAGCAGATCTGCTGCACTGGAGGCAGTTATAAGGCCAGAATAAAAAAAGGCTAAGGGAAAGGTCAGTGGATTTTGCTAACTGGGTTGGAGAGGAGCGGTCCAGCCAGACTGCTCCCAGGGCAAGGAGGCAGCATGAGGCGGCTGTAGCAGCAGGAACTGAGCCACAGAGGCTTGCACTGGGCTGCTTCAGAGCCCTTGGCCTGCAGATAGCAGGGGGGCTGACGCGATTCATCTGGGCCAAGGGCTCTTGCGTTGAGCGGCCTGGATCTGGATCTGGATCGTGGTCTTGAGTGGTGGTCCTGGGGTGCACTTTCAGTGAGCCTAAGCTGGGGGGGAGCCGCAGCACCCCACTAATAGCTCCGGCAGCTGTGAGGGCCCCAGCGATTTGGGACAGAGCTTTCCCCCTCCAGGAAGCAGAGTTCCACAGAGCTAAAAAACCAAGCAATTAATAGACTGGCCAACATGAGAAAAAGGAAGCAGGCTAGAAACAACAGTAAAACTCTAGAATCCTTTTTTATGGACAAAAAAGACCAAAGTATGGAGCGGGAGGAAGACAACTCAGTGAGAACTCCC
>JAQQSW010006575.1:0-13919 GCA_028646575.1 Pseudocheirus occidentalis | reverse complement strand
GTGGGGAGGAAGGGGAGAAAAATCTGAAACTCAAGTGACTCTGGAATTGAATCTTGTAAACTAAAAGTAAACAAACAAGTCAGTAAAATAAATAGATAAATTTTTTAAAATAATAATAATGATTATCCCATAGAAATAAACAGTTTTGTTTGAATATGGGAGCAGAAAGGATCCAAGACTACTTAAAAGGGACTTTGCCTTACCTCTCCACCTGCTTTTCTTAAATCTTTCAACTTTCTGGCCTTAGTGACTTCTTACTTATAAGTTCCAACTTTCTATTAAAGTATTTTACTGATGTGCTTTTCTTTTTTCATTATTGTTGCTTCCTGGTGACTGGACCTATCTCCTTTTCCTCTTCCCCCATAGAACCCTTCTTCTAAGAAATAAGTGTGGTCAAGCAAGTCAACATTTTGGTCACTGGTTCAGGAAGGACTTGGGTTCTAGTCTTACCTTTGTGACCTCAGACAAGTTCTTTTACCTGCCTGGGTTTTCACTTTCCTCATATGTGAGATGAAGAGGTTGGATCAGATGACCTCTTAAAGTCCCTTAGAGGTCCAAGTGTGATATGTGTTTCTAGCTCTAAAAAATATAGGCATGTCAGGCCACCCCAGGTAGGGTCCTCTGAAGGAGCCATTGAGCCCTCTCTGAATCAGAATCCTAATCTTTCATTGTTTCCTTTCTATTGTTGTTAAACACCTTTAAAAGAGTCCAGGAACAAATAGAATTTTTTATTATTATTGTAATGTGAGCTCTTTGAGAACAAGGACTGTCCTATTTCTCTTTATATCCTCAGTGCTTAACACAGTGCTTTAGACACAGTAAGTACTTAATAATTTATTCAATAGGGCTTTTAGGTTTGAGGTGGGGCATATACTAGGGTGAGGGGAGTAGGTTAGAATTAGTGAGTAAGAATTATTTCCCATGACTATAAAAGGAAAAGCATTATTTTAAAATTTGGGGCTTTTAAATGTCTTCCTAAATAGTTGATCTGATTTAGGGGGGAACGGCACGTTATTCTCATCAAAACTCTGAATTTTATTGTCCAAGTTAAATTCTGCTAAAACAAAACTTTAAATGATCCATAAAAAAAAACATGCCCTTTCCCAGGTAAGTTATGTTTGTCAGAGGACCAAACTGAGAAATTTGGGAAATCTCAGAATAAGTAAAATTTCACAAAACCTTGTCAGTTGCTTGCTCACAAATTTACTGTGTGGATTTTTGAACTTTAAGACTGACCATCTTGCAAACTTTTCTTTAGCAACACCATGAAAGTAGGGGCAGTAGCGGATCTCAGACGAATTAAAAATGCTATCGGTGTGGCAAGAAAGGTGATGGAACATACAAAACACACACTTTTAGTGGGAGAATCAGGTACTGTGTTTCTAATTCTATTAAAATATTCTGAAAAAAAATGTGCTGCTTAGGCATCAGAACTTATGCATTTTGTGTGATTTGATTTATAATTTAGTCTTTAAAAAAAAGCCATGACATTCAAAGAATGTTTTACATATGTGTGAATGAGAATCATTATCTTTATCACATATTTTTATGCAATTAAGATAGTATAGTTTTTTCCTAAGTTAATAAACGTTGCAAAACTCTGGTTTTAAAACTGAAGAAGCCTTTGAACACTTGGTAGGCATATCTGTACATTTCCTTGGCTTGGAAATCACAGTAAAAGTAGTTAAGTTTTATTCTTCCTCATCACATGAAGATTTACATTGATTACACTTTGTTTCTTTTAATTCCCAAAGGTAGCATTCATTATGTCCAAGAACATTAAATAAAAAATGTAGTCAGTAGCACCTTAGACATCATAATTAGATCACAAGCTCCATAGTTGACTCCCTGCTGTGTAAAGTACTTCTTTGCCTTGAGCCTAAAATTATCCTCTTCAAACTACCTAAAATTTCCTTGAGCCTACATTCTTTAAGCTCCAGTAACACACTAACAGAGGAAGAATAAAAAAAAAATTAAAACCCTTACAGCTCAATTTCTCTGTTCTTGCCCCAAGCAGCTGACCATTACTGGACAAAGTACTCTTTTCACCTACCATCAGTTTGTTTTATGTTAATAACCTCCTCTGGGCCCCCGCTGCTGCTTGGTAATCTTTCAGTTCTTGCTCTGACTTTTTCTGTCTTTACCCCAGAGTAAAGTAGCATGACTAAATAGAGTACAGGTCGAGGAGTCAGAAAGGTGGTTGTTCAGTCATTTTGTTCAGTTATATAACTCCATTTGGGGTTTTCTTGGCCAAGGTCCTGGAGTGCTTTGCCATTCGTTTCTCTAGCTCATTTTTACAGATGAGAAAACTGAAGCAAACAGGGTTAAGTGACTTGCCCAGGGACACACAGCTAGTAGGTATCTTATACCAGATTTGAACGCATGAAGATGAGTCTTCCTAACTTTAGGACTGGTACTCTATCCACTTCACCACCTAGCTGCTCAGGAAGACCCAAATTCAAATTCTACCTCCAGACGTTTAGCAGCTATGTGACCCTCAGCAAGTCATTTAGTCTCACCCACAGTTTACCCATCTGTAAATGGATCAGAGTAGCACCTTTCTAAGCAAGGTTGTTGTAATGAGATAATAGCAAATTGCAAATCTTAAGATACTATATAATTAATAACTATTGTTTATTATTTAAATGCTTCTCTTCTTTCAAAACCTACCATCTATAATAGCTCCTCTCTATAAAGTCTTCCTTAATTCCATTCTCCCTTCTCTCCAAGCTAAAAATAACCCCCTCCTGTTTTCCTTTTCCTCCTTTGCCTCTCATACTGTATACCTTGTACTCAGTTTATTTATATTTATTTATACTTATCATATTTTCCATGTTATTAACTGAGGTTAGGAACTCATTTTTCCATCTTTATATCCCTACCACTGACACAGTAGTACCTTGCATACAAAAAAAAAAAGTTTGTTAAATGGCAGATACCTTGAGCAACTAGAGAGAAAAGTTCACCTTGGTGAACAAAGAAATGCTTCCTGTTTGGTGGTAGGAGTGAGTGGGAGGAGGTTGTAATCAGAAAGGTTTATGTACCTCCTTCCCATCCTTATTATTTTCATGTGCAGGAGAAATTTTTTTTCTACATAAATCCATAATTCACTGTAATTTCCTTAAAACAAAGGCTTCCTTTATTGTTCCATTTTTAATATGCAGTTTTACAAGTTAAATCTTTGCCATTTGGGGGGAAATAGGATTTATTTTTGGCTGTCTTTTATCAAATGTCAAATAATATGTTAATTGTTATAGTAATTTTATATATTATAATATATACGCATATAATATGTAAGATGTTTTTGCAAATTTTGAGATGCTATATAAGTCCTAGTTATCATCACCTTCATGATTACTGTTCTGCTTTCGTTTCATCTCTTTAGCTACCCATTTTGCTGAAAGTATGGGATTTTCAAATGAGGAATTATCTACCAACACTTCTCGCTTTCTCTATTCAGAGTGGCGGAACCATAATTGTCAGCCAAATTTCTGGAAGGTATATTTGTTTTGTCATAGAATGCTAATTGTCTGACGTTGTTAGAAGACTTAGGGGTTTAAAATATGTATTATTTGAACAACTTAAAAAAATTTTTCTGTGTCTACATCTAAGAATCATTTGATTCTTTACCATCAGGGTGTTTTCAGTGCCTGGAAGCATAGACAGTTTTATGTGCTTTGAAGTGTAACTGTATCTTGCTGGGGATTGCTGCTGTTAGATGCTAGTGACTTGATTGCTAGTTCTTATCACACATTTATTATATTAGCAGGCTTTTTACCATTGCATTGGTCTAGCTTTGTCACTGAGAATAAGTTTCTCCCCATCCCAGGAAATGCTTAGTTCTCCATCTGGCCCTTTGTTCTACCCTTACACCACCACCAGCACCATCAGAATAACTAGCCTGGAATTGTAAGCTTAGCACCTGAAAATGTGTTCACAGTCTATATATGAGGCATTAGAAGTGTCTGTCAGTTTATGTTTGACATAGATATAGGTAAGCATCATGGTCTCTGCTTCCTTGAATGAAGAAATATGTACTTTTAACATTGACTTTTAAATGGAGCTTTCCTTGAGAGAAAATTCTGTAGCTATAACCCTCATTTCTAGCTTTTTAGCATTTTCTAAAAATTTTTGTAAGATACACACATGCTCCCCCCATACATACACATATATACAGATACATATAGAAAATACTACATATAATGTTATATATATGAATGCATGTATATGTACACATATATTTGTATATTTGTATATGCATGCATATGAATAGAGAAGCAGTATCAGTCGGGAGGATCTGGGTTCAAACTCCACCTGAGCAACCTTCTAGCAATTTATAGTCTTGCCCTGCATTGGCTGGGAGAGTTTTCTTATCAGACATTCCCACTCCTAATAAAATCACAGGTCTAGATTGGGGGAAGAGGTGGGGGTGGGATGAGGTATAAGTTTTAGAAATTACTTTGAAAATAAATTCCTGTATACTTAATTTAATAAATGATGAGTTTGTTTTCCTTTTTAAAAATCTGGGAACCTTATTCTAAGCATAGTAAGTAATATAATTCCCAAGTTTAATCACTACAAACTACATGCCTGATTCTATTGAGAGCTGATGTTTCATTGTTGGGAATCTCATAGTTAAAGTGAGAGAGAGATTGATAGCTACTCTAAACAATATAATCAAGATATGTAAGCTAAGTTTAAATATATGTGTAACCAGCTCATTATAAAATACAGATATCAGCATAATTGTGAAACAGTCCAGTTGAATAAATAAGCATTTATATTGTTATTTAAGGTTTTTCAAAATGCCTTTATAAATACTGTCTCATTCAGTTCTTACAACTGAGTGATGTAGGTGCTGTTATATCCATTTTACAGATTAAGAAACTGAGGCAAACAGGTTAAGTGACTTAGCCAGTGTCACATAGTTAGTACATGTCTGAGGCTGGATTTGAACTCAGGTCTTACCTGGAGTAAGACCTTGCACTATACCAGATTCCTCTTGTTATGGTTGGCTGATTATTGTTAGATTGTGTTGTTTTCTTTAGTAGATGGTTTTGGATAAATCATACTTACAGAAAAACTATATTTGAAATATTATTTACAGAATGTTATACCAGATGCATCAAAGTTCTGTGGACCGTATAAACCTAAAAGAGTCCTAAAACAGCACCTTCACACGTCTGCGAAAATAAATATTCACAGTCATGATACTATTGGTAATTTTCCTTTTATTAATTTTTCAAACTTAAGGAGTTAGAATTTTTTAAATTGCATTGTTTCTTTCTTAACTTATCCATGACTATTAATGTTCCAGGAGCCTGATACTTTTGTAATAATTTTTTAAAAAGATACAGTCTAGGAATAAACTTCTCCTATTAACTCCCGGAGAAGAGTGGACCTCTTTCACTTGGCATCTGCTTGCCATTTGGTGAATTATCTTTTCCAGGACACTAAGTGGCATCCAGCACACTTAACAGCTAATGAATATTCAAGTGCAAGCTTAAAAATCCATTTTTGATTTTCGATTCAGTTCTTGGTTTCTTTGCGCTGCAAAGTTAAATTTATGTACATTATTTTTTCCTAAGGTTGTGATTAGAAAATTACCATCAGGCTGCCTCAGTGATTTTGCTTAGTGTCACTTTGTAGGTAGATTTTGAAGGGTGACTACCCATTTTAGGAGGAAAATGAGAGGTGACTGTGGCACCCCTCTGACTAAAAGAGTAAATTATGAAAATGTCCCATTAAAAGTCACAGGGTTGGGACCCTCCGGCTCATTGATTTTTTGGTAAATATTATGAATGGTATTTTTACAATTCCCCATTTTGTTTCTTCTGTCCCTTTGCCTAGTCTGAAAACACCTTGGGCTTCTAGAAGTTTGATTAATTTTATACCCTCATTTAATTGTGTTTCAGAAATCTTTTTGATTTGAGACTTCCTGATTCTGTTGTGTTTTTTGCTTATTTTTAACTCCTAGGCATGGTTGTAATTGCTAAAACAGGACATATTGCTGCTGGCACATCCACAAATGGAGCGAAGTTCAAAATACCTGGGTCAGTGTTTGATCAATGGAAAATATTTGTTGGGCACCTGCTATGTGAAGGCTCCATGCTGGGTGCTAAAGGGTGTATCAGCAGGCACCCTAGCATACTCAGGGTGACTGCTAATACAAGCTCTTAGATCTGCTTTTCTAAAGGAAAGCAACTCAAAATGGGTTAAGTCTCACTTTAATCAGTCAAACACATATCATTTACCTAGTTCAAGGGAAAAAGTCAGCACCCTGAACTTCAGAGAATATGAACACAAGTTACAAGCACAAGTTACAAGGAGACCAAGAAACAGATCAGCAGATGAGCTTCCAACCATCTGACCATCACATCCATATCTATTCAAGTTACCAGAGAGGGAAGCATCAACATCGGGGGTTTTCAAAGCCAGGGGGCTCAATGGCTTCCTAGAGTCTCATCTGGCAAAATCACACAACTCTTCTCAAAGTGAGGCCCAAAGCAAAACCTCACATCGGCAAATATATAGCCTTCTCCTGGGTCAGAGAACATCACAGCCCTCTTGACCCACTGTCCAATTACAAAGTAACAAGGCGCGAGCATTCCTGAAAAACAAGCCTCCCGCCACAGGCTCCACGTGACCACATTCAGCCTATTTAGGGAGTAGAGTATACTTTAAAATCATGGAAGATTCTCAGAGCCACTGAAGCCTATCAAAGGGGCTAAGGGCGGGGAAGATCTTCAGATTCCCATTACAAGGGGGGATAAAAAGAAACATAAGACATTATCCTTGTCCTTAAGCAGTAGCAGATTTAGAATCAGAAGAGACCTCAAGAGCCATCTGATCCAGCTCCCTAATTTAACAATGAGGAAATGTATCCTAGTGGTTAAGTGATTTACCCCTTGTTGCAGAATCATTTTATCATCCACTCTGCTTTTCGTATAGAGCAGCAGTTCTTAACCCTGTGGGTTATGTTCAATTTGTAGCAATGAAAATCCATCCTGCATATCAGATAGATTCATAACAGTAGCAAAATTACAGTTATGAAGTAGCAACGAAAATAATTTTGGGGTTGGGGGTCATCACAACATGAGGAACCACTGCTATAGAGGGAGCATAACATTGTGAATCAAATACCATACTGGATTTGAACCCTACCTCTGACACATACTAACTGGGTAGTCCTGGGCAAATCACTTAACTGTCTGGTTCCTCAGGCCTCATTTACCCAGTTATAGGCTCGAGTATGGATGGAGGTTCCTACACTGGGAATTCCTTACCCTGATGAGGTCGAAGGTCTTTGGGGGATTCTGCCTGCCGCAGAGAGAAAGCTCCATCAGATAGATGTTCAGGAGATTCAGCTCCCCCAATAGTTTCTCATGCCCACGTGTCTGCCAGGTGTGCAATCTGTTTCCTAGATTAGAGGCCTATTTTCTCCAGGTCCAGCATACTCATGGTCATTTTGTTTCTGTTCCTTCAATTGAATCTCACCCCAAAGCTCTCCACTTTGCATTTTCCCCTACAGTGCCTTATTTCTCTCATCCAAGTTTTTCTTCATTATTATTATTATTATTCCACCATTTCTCTGCCTTTATACTCCTCCATACCCATACTTTACATCTGAGACCCACCTCCACCATATCGCAGATGAATTTACCTCCTTACATTAAGGATTCTAATTCACTTTGTTTATTATTTTGTTTCATACATTTGTGTATAAGCATCTGAGACCATTAGTTTTTATATTCTTAGGTATCATTTCTTGTGAATCCAAATTTCTTCCTACTTAATATTCTCTTTACCATCTAGCTTGGAAGAACATTATTGGTAGGTTTATTTGTCCATCTCCCCCCTTCCCTTCTTTTCAGGCTAAAGCCCTCTTGATCAGATTTGTAAGATTTCAGATAAATGTGCTTTTTGTTTTTAAACCAACCCTCTTTAAATGGATCCCATTCCTTTCCAAGGGTTTTACTTCTTCCCAGTGCATGTTATTTGTGCTTTCCAAGTACAAATAGTATTTACTTTATAGGTCCTTACAAAAGTTTCCTTATCTCTGGGAAGTAAAATTACTCAGTTCTTGTAATTCTTATTGGTAGCTCTGATGCCATGGCGAAATGTCTGTTTGCAGTCCTGGGGACACTTATGTGAAGCTTGATTTATAGCAGGCTTTTTCTGCCTTTTTTGTAGTCTTACATTAGCCCTGCTGTCTTTGGGGTTATTGATGAAGCTTACATGGTGAGCCCTACTTGTTATCAGTGCACAAACACACGCTTCCCACAGTTGTTGTCTTCAAGACCTCAAGAAGGCTTCATTTGTGAGCTACATACATCACACTACTCTCTATATCTTTCTTCTTCTTGCTGAACCGATTCCAAATGCCACCTCCCATCTTGTCAATGAACCTTGTACAAGTGGAGGAGTTGAAATGTAATTGTGTTTGACAGCATGTAATAAATGCTAGATAAGCATTATCGACATTAAATTGCTGATGGAGTTCAGAGCATGTAGACCTTGCTTGTAGCTGGGAGGTAGTGACAGAATGCTATCTTTGATAAAGACTTTGAATGATGATTAAGAGTTAGTGGCAAGGACAAGGAAGGATTTTTACAAGAACAGCATGTGCAGTCAGGCTGAAATTTATAAGGTTCATTCTTAGGATCCATTGGTAGAGCAGAGGAGCTCTGTGAGAAGAAGTAAAACAGAGAAATAGGTTGACAAGATTATGAAGGCCTTGAAATCTCTTCCTGGAAGTTTGGAATTTATCTTAGTAGGCCACCATTGAAGTTTTTGGACAGTGGCATCATGGAAACCAGTGGTTTAGCAGGATAACTCTAATAGAGTTGATTGAAGTTGAAAGAGTCTAGAGGCAGAGAGCAGAGTATTGCTATTGAAATCCTCCACTGAGATGATGAAGGTTTAAGTTAGGGCCTTGGCAACAGTATAAATCTGAGGTGTCAAGCCCCAGGTCCTGGAACCAGATTAAAATATAATTGAGATAAGTTTAACAAAATAAATAAAAATACAGTACAACTTAGATAATGTTAATTTCTAAGTCATTATGCAGAAATCTGACACCACTGGTATTGATGACAACTGCTAAGTGAGTACTTCTAACTATATAGTATCAAATCCTACTCCATTTAGCATATGTAAAAATCTGGTCTAAAGGACAGTCTTTAAAACAATGTTCTACATATAACAATTAGTGTGGGGTTTGTGTTTTCCTTTGAGGAGAAGACCCAGTAGGCTACCATATCTTGCTTAATAAAATCTTTTTTTATTAGACTCTATTGAACTGATAAAAATGTACATTCTAGCGTTTTCTCTTGTAATAATTAATTGCTTTCATTTTAAAAGCCGTGTTGGGGATTCTCCAATAGCAGGAGCTGGCTCTTACGCTGACAGCACAGCTGGAGGGGCTGCTGCAACTGGAGATGGTGACATCATGATGCGCTTTTTGCCTAGGTACACTGCTTCTTGGCCCCATGCTTAAGTTAGAGTCATCATCAGTTAGCATCACTATCATGACTATTTTTTATTTTACATGCATCATATTGGGATGTGTTCTGAACTGAATATGCCTGTACAGAGATTTGTGAACTTGCCTTTGAACTGTCTGTGCAGGGTTGTTTTGCTTCTAGCTCTGTAGACTTACTAGCTTGTATTCCCATTAATGACCATTATTGTCATCAAAAGTATTTATGATTTGTCCTTCTGGAGTAGGGTAACATTTTCTCTAATTTACAGATGAGAAAACTTAAGTACTGTTTAAGTAATTTGCCCAAGGTCACTCAGACAGTCAGTAAAAAGACAATGATTATTGATGGCAGAAGGAGGAAATGCAGTCATTGTGTACGAATAATTGCTGAAAGGTGGTCATTATGACTGGACATTGTGCACACTAACGGCATTTTGCACTTAGACTATAACAGCATTTTTCTTTTAAATGGGATCTCCACGCTTTATGACTTCTTGCTATAGTGACCTAGCTGACACAGTTATTCAGCTATAACAAAAAGAATTCATTTGTCTTTTATTTAAAATTAATTGATAAATTAGTTGGAAAGACAGTTATTGCATCAAACCTGATTTTTAACTGAGCCAGCTTATTTACTTATATGATTGCATTCATTTTACTGAGTATGATAACTTAAAGCAGCCTGTATAATTTCAAATATACCAATTTTAGTGCATTATTTATTGAAACAGAGTGGTATCAGTGGAAAGATCATTGGATTTGGAGTCAAAGGACTTGGGTTTGAAGTCTTCTTATAATGTTAACTGTGTGATATTGGGCAAATCATTTAACTTCCCTAGGTCTCAGTTTCCTTAGCTATAAGGCGGAGAATGTTGTACTAGATGCCTTTGTGGGTTCATTCCAGCCCTAAATGATCCTAGCTCATAGCGGTCCCTATTCCTATATCTGTGGTCCTGATGTATTAAAATTTATTCAGATTGAAATCCAGGGATTCTTAAGGTGGGGGTCTATGGATGCTCATAGGGTCCATGGACCAGTATCAGAGGGGTCTGTGAACTGGAATGAGCAAAAAAATATTTTTTTTTTTGCTATTTCCTATTTTCACCAATCTTTGGTTTCCTTTGTAATTCTACACATTGTATTTTGTGTGTTTAAATACATTATTCTGAGAAGAGCTTCATATGTTTTATCAACCTGCCAAAGGTGTTCCTGATATGAAAGTTAAGAATACCTGTTCTGGACCTTGTTGTTAATTTTATTTTTTTTTAAATCAGTTACCAAGCAGTAGAATATATGAGAAAAGGAGATGATCCAACTCTAGCTTGCCAGAAAGTTATTTCCAGAATCCAGAAATATTATCCTGAGGTTTTTGGGGCTGTTATATGTGCCAATACAACTGGAAGTTATGGTGAGTTACGTTTGTTAAGTGTATTAACAGATTTTTGTGATGATGCACTGAACATTAAGTTGCAGCATTTTTGTTAGCTTTGTACAGAATATAAAATATGCGTAGCACCCTATATGTTCGGGAAATGTTTGTTGGTGATGGTATAGATGACCTCAAGTATCCAAAGGATACCTACACATCAGCCTTACAAGAATACTACTAACCCACACCTTAGCAGGCTGCATCACGGTTCTGCCTCATTTTGGCCACAAGCTCCATCCTCTCACTTATGTCCCACTTTGTCACTTCCTACTTCTCTCCTATTACCAGACTGGTCTGATCTACATAGTCTCTTTCCTTCTTCTCTAAGTGTCACAGCTTCGGAAACGGTCTTACTTAGGTCTTGAGGGTACGTGAGGCTATCCTTTTCTCAAGTATTTCTAATGTGTAGACATAAGAATGGATAGGAGAATTATTTTTGCATTTTAATGTGTATGTGTCTTTATATATACATATATATAAATATGTGTGTGTGTGTCTTTTTGCTTCGTCTGCCTTCTTTATAAACCTATCATAGCTTCAAAGCACTGTGAGATCAACCACTGTGCTGGTGCTCATTAGTGAATTTTTAGAGCACTAAAAATACAACTTACTAATCAGCGTGTCATATTAGCTTAGACTGCTTATTGTAGTTCTTTGATCTTTTCCTTCCTGCATTTCTCTTATTTGAAAAACTTGAATTTGAGGAATTTGTTTTTCCTTTCCAAGTATTAAGATAAATATTCAATATAAATCAGAAAAGAGGACTTGAAGTAGAAATATCATTGTCATTGAATTTCTTCAACAAGTAAAAAGCTTCTTAGAAGTCCCAAAGATGAATTTAACAGGGTATAACAATGATAATTACTTAATTATCAAATAATTTAAAATTGATTTGTTGGATAAAGCTAGGAAAGGTTTCTCTCATTTTAAGGGCTTTTATTCAAGCAGTGAAAATGATAAGGGATCTGAGTCTGGGTGTAGAAAATAGGAAAGAGGAGTGATCAGAAGGAAAGACATCCAAGGGGGTGTTAGGCTAGGGAGATGAGAGTGGTCACTTAGCAAAGGACCTGATGCCCATGCTTTGGTGAGGAAATGATGGAGGATGGAAAATTATTCTGGTTGATCTCTGGCCTATAGGAGTAGTATTGCCTACTTCATCAGCATTAATGGCCTTGTTTCCATCCCCTTTTTGGTTAAAGGTGTTAGGTAAGATAATGAAAGCAGCAGGTATATAGAGTAAGTATCCAGTGAGTATCCTAAAGCTGATACAGAGAACCCACCTGTCACTTTGGTCCTCACTCTCTAGGATTTTTAATGCCCTGTAAGAACTAAGCAGATACTTCAGTGTTCTGATAAGTCTTGGATAGAGTCAGGGTGTAAGAAAAAATTGAACCTTGAGAGAGAAAAGCCCCCAGATGAATAAACAGCGTATCTATCAATGCAGTATAGTATTAGAGAAAGAGTATTGGTTCTCGAGTTACAGGACCTGCATTCAAATTCTGATTCCTGTGTTTTTACTGTCCATGTGACCTTGGGTAAGTCACAACCTCATTGGGCCTCAGTTTGCTCATCTCTAACATGAGGGGGTTAAATTAGATGACATCTAAGTTCTCTTCCACCTCTGGATCTAGGTTTTTATATTCATAATTGTAAAATAAATGTAATTAATATCCACCAACACATGTATTTGTGTCTCTCTCCCTTGCTCTAGGGGCTGCATGCAACAAACTTCCAGGATTTTCTCAGTTTCATTTCATGATTTATCATCCTCTGCAAGGTCAGCCAATTGAAGAAAAAGTAGACTGCATTTAATTCTTCTTTTCTGTCAACATCTATATTTAAAAGATGAAGGAAGAAACAAAGGCTGTAAAGGTTCACTAGCTGCCACTTTGGAACATGCTCCTGCTCTGTACCACATACATCCCTTTGTGTCAGTACGAGTGTCAGAGTAAATTTGTGCTGATATGGCATTCTCTACGTTCTCCATTTGAATTTTGTTTACCATATCAAAATGCTGTTTAAACTCTCTTGCTTTCTCAAAATGTGAAAAGATATATATGGGTTATATGATCGTGGAATTTTTTCTTCCAGAGTTTAGTGAAGTTAATACAGAGAGAGGCAGTGTGGTATAGTTGAGACGATCGCTGTCTTTGGAGTCAGAAGACTTGTGTTCAGATCTCAGTTCTGCTGTTTATTACCTGTGTGACTTTGGACAAATCCCGTAACTTGTCTGAGCCTCTATTTCTCTTCCCCTCCCCTTTTGTAAAATAAGGAATACTCTAAGGCAGTAGTTATTAACCTGGAATCTGTGAATGGAGAAAGAGAAAAAGATAGGTAACTATTGTAATTAATTGGTTTCCACTGTAATCCTAAATATTTTTTATCTTATGCATTAAAAACATTATTCTGAGGAGACCATAGGCTTGACTAGACTGCTGAAGGTATCCATTTGAAAAAAGCATTAAGAACTGCTGCTCTAATGTCCCTTCAGTTCTGTGAGTGTTCATACTGTTACCATTGAAATGGGGTGGGTTTTCTTTTTTAAGGAAATTTCTTGCTACTGCCTTAAAAATAAAGCAAACCCACATGTGTCTCTGTATGTGTCATTCCCTTTGAAATATCCAAGTATTTTAGTTGAGGAACCAAAATGAGGCAAGGCATGATTAGTCATGATTGAATTTCTGTATGTTGCAGTGATTTATCCTTTATCACTGATTACTGCTCCTCTTCTATCTAGCTTAACATCTGCCTTCTGGCAACTTGGAAGGGGAAGATTTCAGCATAGTATCTCATTTCCCTTCCATTTCTGCTCTTCGCCTAATACTCTAGATGCTTTTGTGTGTGTAATGGAAAATGTGGGCAGTGTGCTGATGAGCAGTTTTGTTGATTAACTTGCTCTGTGTCCATCTGAAGGAGCCCTTGTGGTGAATAGGCAGGGTTCTCAAACCAAGTTTCCAATATTATCTTTTACCAACTTGCTGCATTTCTAATGTCAATAGTCCATGT
>JAQQSW010006574.1:0-13919 GCA_028646575.1 Pseudocheirus occidentalis | reverse complement strand
TGTCCATTGGTGAAAAGGTGTGAATTCCCAGAACTCTGTCCATTGGTGAAAAGGTGTGAATTCCCCTGGGACTTGGAAGAATGCTATTGGCTGAGACACTCCCCTGAACCATGTTGACTTGGGAGAAGGTCAGTTTTTATAAGCAGGAGAATTTCAGAGACAAGACAGATCTTGGATTTGGTTTCTGAGTGGCTGACTGCAGATATGAACAGGATGGGACTTTGTTTGTTGGTGGCCTGGCTGATCCTGCGGACTACGCCATAATATAAAGCCAATCAGCAGTAGATTCCTGAGAGAATGCTACTGTGAAGAGCTTTTAAGATTCGGATTACACAGTATTAGTGAACACTCTGTTTATTCCATTACATTCTGATTAGAAGACTTAGTGAACACACTCTCCTTCTACAGGTCTGGGGTCAGATACCTGTATGTTTTGGAGATGGCGTCAAAGGTAGCTTTCTCAAAGTTGCCGAGAGTGGCAGTATAGCCTCTTGCAGAAGTATAGCAGACATCAATTCCAGCCATCATCAGGAGCTTCTTAGGCACAGGAGTTGAGACAATGCCAGTACCTCTAGGGGCAGGGATCAGACACACCAGAACCGACCTACATAGCCCAGTAAACTTGCAGGGTACTATGTGAGGCTTGCCGGTCTTGTTGCCTCAATTGCCACGTCTCACAGGAACGATGGACGGCTTGGCCAGAAGGATGGCACCACGAATAGTTGTGGCCACTTCATTGGAGCACTTGACACCCAGACCAGTACGGCCATTGTAGTCACCAATGGCCACAAAAGCCTTGAACCTGGTACATATTCCAGCTCTAGTTTGTTTCTGAACAGGCATGATCTTCAGGACCTCATCTTTCAATGAAGATCCCAGGAAGAAATCTATGATCTCAGATTCCTTGATAGAAAGAGAGAAAAGATAGATCTCTTCCAAAGACTTGATCTTCATGTCCTTGACTAGCCCACCCAGCTTAATGACAGGAACCCACTCCTTGTCTTCGGCCAAAATCATGGCCTCGACCTCAGCCCCCACTGCAGAAGCCCTCATGGAAGCCTCCCTGTCCTCTGACCCCAGGCCGCCTCCCGCAGCCAAAATCATCTGCCATTTGGTATTCACTAGAAGTAGAAGGAAAAAATGATTTTTTTGTCCAAAATTCAGCTGATCTTAAGCCTACCTTGTCCTTTTAATCAATCAATTAATGAAACCACATGCATTTATTAAGTACATATTATGTATCATAATTGTGCAAGGCAAAGCTTTCTGTGCCTCTTCCACCCCAACACAGATACACACATGCACACATACACACACTCACACTCACACACACACACACACACACACACACACACACACATACACTGCCAAAAGGAGGAATCTTCCTTTTAAATGAAAGATTAAATTTTCAACTTAAATACCTTTTAAATTGAGGTTCTGGGAGGGGCTAGAGAAAGTGAGAAGGAAGTAGAACAGCCTTAGGTACTTTCAGCGCTCCATCTATAATCCTGTGACTTTTATAATCTTTCATAGTTTCTTAACACCTTACATTTTCGCAGTTTTAAAATTTATAAAATACTTTGTTCACAACAGCTGGATGATATAGACCAAGGCCAAAATTATGCCTTCCTTCCTCTACTTACTCATGTCCAGAGGCTTTCTCTACTTTGTCCCCTCACTTGGATATCTTCCCCTCACAATTCCTTTTTCATCTCTCTTTCATGTACAGTTTTCCCCTCTAGAGTGTAGGAACCTTGAGGGTAGAGCCTGCTTTCCTTTGTTTTTTTTTCCAGTGCTTATCACAGTACCTGGTACATAGTAAATATTTAATAAATGTTTACTGACTATTTGTTTGCATTGTAAGTATCATTGTCCCAGTTTTACAGGTGAGAAAAATAAGCTCAGAAAATTTAAGTGATTTAATATCACCAGAAAGTAAGCACCAGATATTCCATTGAAATGGAGATCTCCTGAATTATGATTTTATTGACATATATGTATGTATATATAGATATATATGTATCTATCTATCTATCTATCTATCTATATAAGAAGATACATGGCATTTAATACATTTTATTATATTGTTATGTTGTTACATATTTATTATATTGCAATAGATTCAATAATTAAAATCTCTTATTATAATTATAGAAATTAGAAGTTCCTGTCTATGTGCTTTAGGTCATTGATTTTCAGAGGAACTAGTTTCAAATTATGCTTCTGTCACTGCCTGTGTGACCATGGGCAAGTTGTTCACTCTAGTCCTCAGTTTCCTTAACTGTAAAGTGTGTGTTGGTGAGGTGGTGGTGAAATTTATGATTTTAACAGATGTAAATTTGTTTTTTTTCATATATGACACTGAGAGAGTTCAGTATTTACTATAACTTAGGATCAATGCTTATACTTAACTGGAAAGTAGACAGTCTTTCAAGAATCTATTATAAAATACCAACTGGATTCTTCTGGTATTTGTGGTTAGCCAAAGTGTTTTTACACAGCCCTCAAAGGAGCAGGTGCTGTGGCCAACAGAGAGATCACTCTTGTTTCTAGGATCTTCAAGCAGAGAAACCATGTGGTCCTATCATCATAGAAGCAATGTAGTACACACAATCATGATCTTCGATTTCTTTGAACTCCGCAATACACCAATAGAATAGAATTCAGGTGCTACCTCACGTCTCTTCAAAGAAACTTTTCAGATTCTCCTCATATTCACAGTCTCCGAGCCAGTATAATTCTATGCCAATAAAAGCATGGGGAGTTGGCCTACCAGGTAAGGTAGAATTTGTCATGGTTTGATGTTTGTGCTTTCATACTTTGGCCCTCTCTTTTCCTCTCCTAGGGTATTATCTTTTGCATTGGGTTCATTTTAGTTGGTTAAACTAACTAAAGTTGGTTTAGTTTAGTTAAGGAAGTGGCTAGGTGAGGCCATGATTGTATCATAAGCTTATCAAACAAATATATGTCCTATCCACTGCCCATCCTTATGGTTTCTGATTTATGGTCATTTATCTGCCTGAATATAAGTTTATACAATAAGTAACTTTTTACAAGGCCTTATTAGGAATCAATTCATCAATAAAAGCATGTTTAACAACCTGTTATGTACCAGACATATTTCTAGGCACTGCAGATACAAACATAAAAAGAAATTAATTCCTACCCTCAAGGAGCTGACATTTTATTGGGGGATGGAAGGGAGAGATAGTATGTACTTATATACTTATATGTAAAATCAATACAAAGCAATAGAGACAGACACTAATGGCTTGAGAGACCATGAAATGTGGTAAATCTGTAACAACCTGTTATCCAGGAAAAAAAAGGACTCAGAACATACTTTTAATTTTAATTTGTTATTTTCTCCATCCTTTTAAGTTTAGATAATTAACAAAACAATAAATCAAGTCCTAGTATTTAATATTTGCTTATTTCTGAGAATTAAAGTTAACAATGAAAAATTAACAACTGGCTCCAGAATATATAGGAATTCGTTCCAAACCCAATCCTGATTCTAGTATATGGGTCAATCAGTACAAAGGCCCAATAATGGGAGATAGTGTTCTGTGTGGGGAAATAACTATATTGCCATTCAGGGAGCAGTACACAACAAGGTCAGGAAGGTAAACTGTAGCCAAATTCTTAAAAACTTTAATATCTAGACAGATAAGTATGTATTTCTACCCCTAGGTAACATGGTGCCATTGGAGTTTTATAAACATGAGAGTATTATGGCCAGTCTTGTCCATTGAGAAAATAACTTGATTATATCATGGTTATATAACTATATGGAGACTAGATTGAAATAGAGAGAAACTTAAAGTCAGACTTAAAGAAGGCAGATTAAGAAGGTATTTCAACAGCCTAAGGTGAAAACTAATGAGGGCATGAAATAGGGTGGTTCCTACCACCCTGTGGTGGCCTCACCCTTATGTGAACAAAGGATATGGGAGATGTTGCAGAGACAGAAATAGCAAATTGTGGCAACAGATTAAATATGTGAGGTGAATTAGGGAAAGTATAATGTCAATATTGTGAACTTGTGTGATTAGAATGATAATAATGCCTTTCAGAGAAATAAGAAAGTTTGGAAGATGGTGCAGGATGAGTTCTGGACAAAACTTCCACTACTGAGTTCTTTTTTGAACAGTTGAGTTTGGAATACTTAGAGAACATCCAGTTCAATATGACTTCTAGGTAATTGGTGATTTAAGAATAGAGCTTAGGCTAGAGACTAGGATTGGGTAAATAAATCTCAGTTATCTACATGGTATGCTGTCTGGATGATAATTAAAGCCATGGGAGTTTATGAGGCTACCAAATGAGAGAGTTCAGGTGGAACAAAAAAGGATCCAGGACAGAACCTGGGGGTAAGCACACAGTTAAGAAGCAGGGTATGGATGATAAAGCAGTAAAGGAAACTGAGAAGAAGCAATAAGACAGGAAGAAAGAAAAACAAGGGCAAGTAGTGCCATGAAAATCTAGAATGAAAAAAATTATAAGAGGAGAATTGTGTAGAGGTTGAGAAGGGTGCATATTAAGAAAAGGCCATTAAATAAAGGTCATCAGATTGTAAGAGAGATGGTTTATTACTTTGGAGAGAAGAATTTGAGTTCACTCATGAGAACAAGGCCCAGGTTACAAATTAAAAAGCTCTTGAGAGGAGAATTTGAGGCAAGTATAGATAATTCTGCCTATTAAAGCTATCAGTCTATCTATGTCTAAGTTTATATGTACATATGTTTTTCAATCAGTCAGCTACCACTAATCAAGTGGCTACTAAGTTCCATGAACCACTGTGATAAATGCTAAGAGAGAGAGAGAGAGAGAGAGAGAGAGAGAGAGAGAGAGAGAAAGAGAGAGAGAGAGAATGAGGGAGGGAGGGAGAAAGGACATAAGAGAAAAAAAGATAAGTCCCCATTCTCAAGGAATTCACAGCCTAATTGAGGAGATGACATACAAATAATTATGTCCAAATAAGAAATATGCAGGATAAGTTCAAGGAAATCTTAGAGGAAAGACCAATCTCTTGGGAAAATTATTCAAACTTACAAAGATAGAATTTTAGTTAAGATTTGAAAAAAAAAATCCAGGGAAAGCAGTAGGCAAAGATGAGGGAAAATATTCTGGGTAAGAGGGACAATGACAATTCTGAGTCAAGAGATGACGTGTCTTATGCAAAGAATAGCAAAGAGTTGAATGACTCTGCATCAAAGTGTATGTGATTAAGGTGTGTGTGTATGTGCGCATACATGTAATTGTATACATTATCAGATATAAACATTTACAGCTTTATTCCAAATCTCCCATATTGAGTTATTCTGATCTAGTCAAGTTAGACAAAGAAATAATAGATCATAGATTTACAGTTGAGGAAACTGAGATATTGGAAAGCTCAGTGATTACATGATTACAGAATTAGAAACCAGAGTCAAAATTCACATTGAAATCTTCTAAATCTGTATTCTTCCCATGCCAAAATGGTTGACTTTATTTTTTAAAGAAACTATGATCACACCCCTCCCCCATACATGTCAATGTTTACCATAACGGAAATAGATGCACTAATAATTGAAAAGAGTCTTGACCTATAGCCCTATGTATAAAGTAGGCCTTTTTAGTCATAAGTATAACTTTCTATAATTAAATAAAGCCTAAAATATACAAAATGTGTGAAACCTGTATGAATGGAGAAATACAATCAACAATTTCCTACTAATTATTTATGATAAAATTTTTAAAAAGAACATGCCACTTGTAGTCAATCCTTCTTCCCTTTACCTTTGTAATACTTCCTTCTTCAGACATTTACCTGAAAACAAAATGTCACGGATCTAGTAAAATATAATCTAGTATAATATAATCACATCAGTAAGCAACTATTTATTAAGGGCCTACTTTGTTCCAGTCACTTTATTAAGTGCTGGAGATACAAAGATAGGAAAAGGAGGAGATGATGATTTTGATGATGATGATGATGGAGGAGGAGGAGGAGGAGGAAGAGATGATGGAAGAGGAAATTTTGGAAGAGGAGGAGGAAGAGGAGGAGATAGAGGTGGAGATGGAATTGTTGGTCTCAAGAAGCTCACAGTGGATCATCCAAACAGCTCTGTAAAACTAGGTAGGAATAGAATAAACTGAAGAAAATCACAGGAGGAAGACATTAAGAAGGACTGGGATTTGGAAACAAACAAAAACTTCTTGAAGAATTTTAGCTAAGTCTTGAAAAAAGCCAGGGAAGCCGGGAGGTAGAGATGAGGAGGGAGAGCATTCAAGGCAAGGGGGACAGGTAGTAAAAATGCCCAGGTCAGGTGATAGTGTCTTGTGCAAACAACATGAAGGAGGCCCATGCCACTGAATCCCAATATATGTCTGTGTGCTTGGTGAGGGAAGTGCTGGGAAGATGTGAAAAGTATAAGAAGGCTGGAAATGCAGGAAATGGCTCAGGCATGTAGGTCTTTAAAAGCCAAACAATGTATTTTAAAACAGCATCATGCAAATTTCTTAGAAGATATGAATCTTGATGGAACATATTCACATCCAATTAAAGACTAAACTATTATATTTTGAAAACTTCCCCACCATGATATTTAGGAGATTGATTATTAGATTTGTACACCTCATTCATTTGCAATTTCAAAATGCAATTAAATGTCATAATTTTTTTTGAAACATGAGATTTGAAATTTTGAAAAGGAGTTTGCACTTCTGGCATGAACAATGCATTTAAAGCTAAGAATTCAATATATAAAACCCATTTCTGGTTTTGACTAAATGTTATTCTTAGGGCAAGTCACTTAACCTCTTAATGTTTCATTTTTCACATTTGAAGAATGGAACATTGGTACTTTTATTTTTAATGTATTTTCCTCAAAGAAGTTTAATTACTTTGCACATAATTATCTTTCCAATTTTCAAGATATGATGGCATTTTATAGCTAGGAGACCTAAAGATTTCAGACCATTTAATGTAACCCACTCGTTTTTCAGATGTGAAAACTGAGGTAAGGAAAGGTCAAGTAAATTAATTGTCCATAGTCATGGAACTAGTTAATGACAGAACTCTGACTAGAACCCCAGTTGTCTGATTCTAAGATTGGTGTCATGTGCAGTACCCCACAGTCCTTTCTTTGTTCAGGGAACATCAGAAACGGGACAGAAAGAAAAAAGAAGCTTGACCTCCAGGGCACACTAGAAAGACTTTTTGGGTTTTTTTTAAGCAATTCAGTGTTTCTACTAATTCTCAGACAGTGGAGTCTCATAAACAACAAATTATTTAATAAACTTGTTTTCCCTCAGTGAAGAGTCAAGAAAAACTAAAGAGAGAACCTAGTACTTCATTGAAGAATTAATGCCTAAGCCTCTGGGTCACAAGATGTAAAAATACAGAGAAACAAAAAGCATTGTTGAGAGCATGTAGAAGCTATACTTCATTTGGAACCAAGCCAAGGGCAAGTGGGCCCCATTTTACTTTTGGGGAGGATCTTGTAACCGTCTTCCTTCTGAACCTCCACAAACAGAACATTCAGTAAACCACATCCTCTTCTTTTCATTCAGAAGATTTCAAGGGCTTTGGGGAAATAAGTAAACTAAATGATTTTTTGAGGTTTTAACTGTTCTTGTTTATAAGAGATAGATCAGACTTCATCAAACATCCCGCTTCAAGTAACTTTTGCCAGTTGTCTATCTTACCTCCATTTCTATGAATTCATATTAAATGTAAACTCCCAGAGGGAAATGCCTTTTTTATTTAGTTGTAAACCAAGGTGAAGCAAGAGCCCATGGAAAAAAATCTCTTGTGCCACTGAAACTCTTTTTCTCTATTCTCCACCAATATTCAGGAGCTCCAAGTAAAAGACAAAAGGAGAAGGCCCAAATATTCATAATACTCTCTGAATGTTCAGTGCTAGGTATATAGTAAATCAGGTGCGTGATACTAAACATTTAACAACTGGCTTTCCAAGGGAATATCTGTATATGACACATTCTTAAATTTAATTTGCATTATTACTTATTTTCTCCATAACTTTCTTAAATCCAAACATTTGAAAAAACACTTTGCATTTGTAAATTTTTAAGGTATAAATGGTCACACTGAAAATTTAACAATTGGCTTTCAACAGCCAATACAAGCTGGTTCTGGCCTTTTCTGATGGTAAATTAAGTTTGTTGAGTTCTGGGAAGTAACATTCATCTGGGGGTGAGGGGGACAGGATTGGTGTAAACAAAGTCAGCCTGAGGACAAAATGTGAATCAGTGATATGTTTCCAAATTTCCGACACTGCTTGGGGCCTGCCTTCATGATATCATCCTTCTTGCCTTTCTTAAGTCTGGTTTCAGGAAAATCTCTAAAATTCAGGCACAATGAGAAACAAATTTCTGATAGCTAGAAGCACTATTCTCCCAAGGGGATTTGCATTTTGACAGGGATCAAAGTCTTAAGCTTAAGGGATAAAAAGCTACAGCAGAATTACAGACATCAAGCAAAAGGTCAGAAGAGATTTTTTTTTAATACATAGTACAGCTCACTAGACCTGAGCATAAAGAGAACGAAATAGATTGTCATATATAAAGAACTTTTTCCTGTTAATAAGACTGTTGACTTCAGAGCTCCTACTTCTGTGGGTTTCAACTTTGAGCAAGGTTGGGGGAAGTGAGTCTCCTCTCTGTAGTCCTGGAATGCAGCCCCTTCTAGAGGTAGAAACATCATACCCTTGCTGCCTCTTTCCATAATGCTAGGGGAGAAAAGGAGAGAAGAGCTGTGTTCCTAATTAAAGCACAGCAGGGATGTGATAAATAAAATGAAATCAACAGAGATGGAACTGGACCAGGATTCCTGGAAAAGAGAGAGGAGGGGTAAAGAGGAAAGGAAGGAAAGAGAATTAGCAAGTCTCTTATGAGATTTCCATTTTAGAAGAGAAAAACTGATACAACAGGTAATGGCTGAAATAGAAAGCATGTCTTCAAAAGAAGTAAGTTAATAACCCAAATTTCTTTTCTCATTCTAATCAGGCAGATACCCTATATCTTGAATGAAGTATTGTTAGTTTGTATATGAAGAACAAATACCTGGTACCTGGAGATATCTTTTATACTTCCCCATTTTATGTAGCTTTGCATTTTCTCTAGCATGCCTTTTCCCCTCTGTTCTTCTGATTTTCTTCTTCCTCCTTTCTTTTTTATTCCTTTTTTCCTTTCCCTTCTCCCTTTATTTTTTCCTTATTTATGGGTCTACCAGTAATATGCAATGGCACTCAAAAGAATGGAAGTTTGCTGAGTCTTGCCCCTAGACTGTCATCTTGGTCACAGAGGGTGATATGGATTGAACTAAAAATTACAGTACTCTGAACATGTATTTCCATATACCAGAGCTATTTTAATATAAGCTAGATTACATAAGGAAACTGAGGTTTAGAAAGTCTGTTAATATTTGGTTTAAAATGGTTCTCCCAAATCCTGATATAGTGCTACTTCTACAAGTGAAATCTGACCAAAAAAAAAGATGAAATTCCCATCAAATTGGTCTTGTCTAATGTGGGCAGGTTGACTAAATAAAATCAGAATGAATTCGACCTATTTACTTTGCATAAGCACAGTGTTGAATGCAGCTAGCCTCATGTATATTTGGGTGTAAAGATAAACTGTGAGACTTTAAAATCTGTTGCTGTGTTCCACAGCAACACTTTTTAAAATCCGGTATGGATCCTTTAGGGCTGATACAGCAGCATCAATCCATACTTATTTGGAAGATGGGCCATGCCAAATCCTAGTGCCAGACTTTATTCTGCTTTGTTTATTTTTCTGAGTGAATAAAGAGGCGGCCTCAATATCAGTAATACTGATTTACCTAAGCAAGATGCTGCGTGGCATAACTATAATCCCTAAATTTTAATAATGATTAAAGTGCCACATAATCATTAAGTAGTGTTAGTAGTAATTTGAAATACTTTATGTAGAATCATTCAGCAATACGATAAATATTTAGACATCAAAGTAAGTACATGATAGCATCAAATCATAAAAATGACTTTTTTTTCCCATCAAGCAAAGATTTTAGTCTTTGGTATTTTTCAGAAGAATTTGATTTTGAAAATTGTAATATCTTTTGAACCAATGATGAGTGGGTAATTAGGACTTTCATGTCTTCCAGGGCTGAAAAAGAAGCAGCTTTACACAACTAAATTATATAATCTTGTTATCTTTGAAAAGGATACAAAGTTGTTTCAAAATGGATTGTTGTCATTCCAAATTGTTACTGAAACTGATTCAAGTGAAAGCTCCTGCTGTTATAGATTTAGAATGAAGAAAGACAGAGATAGACAGAAAGGGACAGAGAGGCAGAGAGAGAGGTAGAGAAACACATACAGAAAAACATAGGGATACACAAAATTTGCTAGCCTGGAGCCATTGCATCATATTGGTTTCAAGCATAGGTTCTCTACCCATTCTTATATGTAAGATGAGAGATTCAATGTAACCTGTTGAACAGGTATTTCTATTTGCCTGTGTTCAAGTTTCTAGCATACTTTCTGCCATATATACCACCTGTAATCAAGCAGAAGTTGACTAGCACAAAGTTTATTTATGGAATATTAGCAGATGTGTCACCATCTAACTCATTAGAGCACTGGATATCATATCCAAATCTATTGCATAAACAAAGTCACTTTGCAGTTTTATGACAAGAAGAGGGATCAGATCGGGAATTTTTATTATTAGATTGAAATAAAATCCCAGCTATAATTATTTTTTGTCATTTAAGATGACATAAGAAGTTAATTACTTGGCAATCTATCAATAGCTGCTTATGAATTTGGTTAAAACAAATACAAAAACATTCCAATCCAATAGTTGAATCATTGCTCCTATATGGATAAAGTCAATGTATATGTTTAAGTGATCACTAGTTTTTAGTCAATAGAATCAACTACCCAGTAGATTTAGAACTGGCCTCAAGAAAAAAAAAGGATTCCAGTAGTCTTTTAGAAAGATAACTTCACAAGAACTAGATAGTTTAGAAAATAAAATAGCTAATACCTACGGGTCCTACCAGACCAGCACCAGTATTCTCTTGTGGGCTTCATTGTCATAATCATGTTTAGAGATATACTTTATCTCCTTATCCTTTGTCTATTTTTTTCCAGTTTCTTTTTATGTGTCTATGAATCTGTATTATGAGATTCATGTTGCACTTCCAGGAGGGATGAAAGAAAATGTAAGATTTCTTCTTGGTATGATATTTGTACTTGCCCTTTGGAGTTATTTGTTGCAGCTACTTTGAAATTCTGATGTTGTATTTTTATAGAAAAAATATTATATGATACACTCCCTTCTACCCCCAACAAAGAGAATGTATGTATGTGTACAATGGTTTAACATCACTGAATTAGAATAAATCCACATTAACAAATGATTATTAGAGGCCAAATTAATGAACAACTTATTTAGAAATGTACAATTTGATAGCAAAACAAAATTATTGCTTGATTTTTGGTCTCTGACTTTAAAAATGAGAAGCAATCAAACTCGTGTATTTTTAAGTGTTTTCCTTAACCAGTCATTTTACTCTTTCTTGCTTAGCTATTAACATGGTCAACGTACACTCTAACAATTAAACATGTTAAAATCATCTTTTCCAGCACTGTTTATGTTGTCTATTAAGAGGATCAGAGAACGAAATTTCTAAAACATTTACTTTGTAGATCTACTTTATATTGAAGATATTTAGTGTTAGAAAAATAATTTTAAAATATGATTTTGAGTTAAGTTGTAAACTCATCAGGGAAGACTTTTCTAGAATGTTAAAAGGGCAGCAATAATGTCTTCCTGGGAATTCCATTCATCATCTTCCATAATAACTCCTATCCCTTTATAGATTCTCTGTTTACTTCTACTCTTCAGGTAATTTTTGATGGGAAATATTTACTTCTTTTTGATGAAATGAAAGCACTGGTTACTCTGTTGATTTGGTCTTCTATTTTCTTGTTATTAAATAAGAAATGTGTGAATATGATGCTATTTTGTTTAGTTCTGTCATGAGATTTCCTTGGGGAAAGTTCCAAAGGCAGAAAGCTTCTCCAAACTATCTGCTTATAGATTTTTTCTTAAATCCTTTTACAGTGCAGACAACCCATTGGAGTATCAGCTTTCCAGGGCTGATGATTGAATGTTCAGGCTCAGACAGGCAGGAATGGATGCCAGAGAAAAATAAAATGGCACCTTAGGGTAAAAGATCTAGTGAGACAGCACTGGGTATACACCCTAGATCAGAAGTCCACGCGTGGATTTGTCTTCATAGAATATATAAAGTATTGAAACTTTTCTATTTTGTTCCTTTCCTTAATAACTTTTCCTAGAAAATTAGATGCAATTGAGTTTTTTGTTAAAATATTTCCTTAACTGTATTTCTAAAGATCCATTGGGCTGCATTTCATAATTTTCATTTATTTCTACTTGTTTACAATAAATTTCATTTTCTTTTTTTTCTACTTTTTTTTTGGAAGGAGGAAGGCAGGTAATTGGAGGTGAAGTGACTTGCCCAAGGTCACATGGCTAGTAAGTGTGTCAAGTGTCTGAGGTCACATTTGAACTCAGGTCCTCCTGACTCCAGGGTTGGTGCTCTATTCACTGTGCCACCTAGCCATCCCAATAAATTTCATTTTCATTATCCAACTTGTGGTGGTGTTTTCAGAAGGACATGTACCAGTTCTTTTAACAACTCAGTGCATTTTTTCCTTCATTTAATGACTCTTTGTAAACCTAACATATTCTCATAAACATATGCAAGGATTTGTCACATAGTTGTATGCAAAAATATTTCATATAATTTTTCAAAGTTCATCAGTACTTATGTATTTTTCTGTTTCCTAAAATGTATGCAAATGTATAAAATAATTTAGCAACAAAAATATTTAGTAAACTATAAAATAATTTGTAAACAAAATACCTTTGAATCTTGTATATCAATTTAGACTTGCTATATCTACCTCCACCTAGATCTATAAACTTGTGTGTATATGTATGTATGTTTATATGTGAACTGCAAATTAAATTTTTCTCTTACCTCCCTCCATGTATATAGAAACTAAATGGAAATGTAAATAATTGAAAACAGAAATAAAATGTTTCACTCTTTATCAATATACTGCAACATAATTGGTTTTATGATAAAGCTTTGAATACCAAAATGTTGAAAAATGAAAACCTGTTTTTTCTTTGTGTATAGGACATTTGCAGATGCAACTGTCCTGTCTTTCCATAACCCTCATTCACATACACCATCCCCCTACACAGATGAGTCTTAGGTCTTAGAATGCACCAAAGGAACATGATCTTCATGTGGTGGAATAGTCTAGTAGGTGGGAGGCAGCATGGCCTCAGTCAATAGCTGGATTCAAAACCAGAAATACTTGGGTTCAAGGTACGTCTCTGACACATATTGGCCCTGTGATCCTGGTGAGTAGATCCCTTTATTTCCAAGTACTCTAGAGCAGGTAGCTCTTTAATACTTTAAGTTGTTAAGAAGGTGCTTAGCTGCTTTCATAGAGGGAGTTTTTCATTGAAAAAGTTCCCTATACCAGTGAAATCATAGGTTCAGTCTTTTTTAAATCCCTGTCATTATTGTATAGTGAAAAGAATCAGGGATTGAGAGTCATAATCTTTTATTCTAACTCTCTCATCAGTAATAATAACCAGTGTTTAAAGAGCATATTAACATTTGTACAATTCTTTTTATCTGTTGTTTCTTCTGATCCTCATTTATAAAAATCCTGTGAGGTAGATACTATATTTATTATTCCTGTTTTGCAAGTGAGGAAACGAAGAGCATGAGAGCTTTGTTTCTTGTCTAAGATCACACGGTTAATAAATATCAGGAGTAAGATTCCAACACAGAGCCTGCTAACTCAAGCACAATA
>JAQQSW010006573.1:0-13920 GCA_028646575.1 Pseudocheirus occidentalis | reverse complement strand
CAAATTTTTCCTGGTTCTGCTCTTCTCACTCAGCATCAATTCTTATAAGCCTCTCCAGGTAAGTATGAAGTCAATCTCCTTCCCATTTCTTATAGCACAATAATATTCCATCCCATTCATATACCGTAACTTGTTCAGCCATTCCCCAATTGATGGGGATCCCTTAAATTTCCAGTTTTTTGTGTGGCATTATTCTTAGTAGAACGCTATATTCTTTGGTCAATTAATTTATTCTCTTTATCTCATTCTCCTTAATCTATTTACTCAATTATTTAAGTATATTTTTGTTTATTTTGTTGCTATTTTAAAAAACAGTCATTTCTTAATATTGTGATAGGTAAGGAAACTGTGGGTCCTGAGATCCATGTTAAAAATAACCTCAGATCAAAGTTTCATCTGTCCAAAGTTGATTAAAATGGAAGATAGTAAGAAAAAAAACCAAGCTTTTCGTAAACACCTACTTTTTTCACAGTTTAAAAAAAAATCATGGATGAAATACATTGGCCATATATCATCATAATAAGGAATGACTTTAAGAAAAGTTAGCAACAAAGAAAAAATAACTTTTCTCTAGTCAATATTCATAATTTCATGAAACATAGTTTAGTTTTTCCATGGTTTATTATTACATTTAGTAACAGTTCAAGGGCTTTCATTAAGCATGAATTATTGTTTTACTCTCTTAATGGAATCAGTGTACTTTTTGGATTGTATTTTATAGGAATGAGTAATTACATATTATGTTTTTCAAAATGGGATAATCATGAAGAAGGCTTATCACTAATTGAAAAAAAATCCTTCTGACTACAGACATTTTTCTTCTCTTTTATAGTATTAAATGCTTACAACTTTTCCAAACAAACCACAAGCTGTTGAGAATCCATATGTGATCCAAATAGCAACTACTGAAATGAAATAACAAGGAATTATTATTGCCCTTGGCTAAGTAAAAAAATGGAATGGGTCGGAGAGGTTGATAAATGTGTGTTGTAGAGGTTGATAAATGTGGATTGGGAATCAGGAAGATTATCTGCGTTTCTCCTAAGTGTCATTTGTTGTAAGTTTTAAAATTGTTATGCTACCCACAAGGGGCCAGAAGTTTAAGTGGTAGAGAAGCATGTGGTGATAAAAACATAATTTGGAGAATGACGAGTTAGATATGGAGAAATTTTCATTCGGCATTACTTTTATAATTAATATATTTAACCAAGTGGGAATCATGAATTTTAAAAATTCTGAAAGAATTTAATTTTATTATTACGTGAATTAATTTCCATTCAGTTACTTTTCTTTTCAAAGCTAATAGCACATATTCAAGATTCATATTACAAGGTCTCAATTCCTTAATGTTCTTTTATCCCTAAAAAACCCAACTGCTTCTTTCTCCCCTATTACAAAGCATCTTTGCAAAAGGAAGAATGGTATAGCAAAAAGAGCACTGAATTTGGATTTGAAGGAACTGGGTTTGCATTCACTAACCCGTGTCACCTCAGCTAAGTCACTTGACCTCTACTTGGCTTGAGTTTCTGAGGAAGTACAGGCTCTGGGAACCCCCTTGAACTCTTCTAGAATCTTCCCATTTGATGAGGCATTTGCCTGAGGCCATTAGCCTTTCTTTATAGCTGGTTCAAATCTCTGTTACTAGCCTAGTCCTCTTTTTTCAACAATTAGCCACCCTTGATCCTCCCAAAATATCTATACCCAAATCTTACACCCTTAAAGTAGCCTGGCCTTCCATTGTCTGTCATCTCCAGGTATCCTCTAGCTACTTCCCACCCTTAATCTCTCATTACTGAAATCTGACCTCATTTGACTTCTCTTGAAGACCCTCCCCAAACTCTTCCTCTAGACCACCCCTAGTTTCCTCCAACAACCTTTTTGTATATAAGACCCCATCTTGCATCCATGAGAGAAGGCCAGAGAATTATCTAGCACAGACTAACTCTGTGTCAGACAATTCTTTTCCAATGCAAGTGTCACAGATGCCAAGACTCCTTAAGAGTCTACCCATGATGGCTAATCTCTAAGAAACTTTGCTTAACTTTGGCTAAAAGAAGGCTTGAGTCGAATTCATTCAGCAGGACCCAGTGTGCTAGTATTTGGGGGTCTCATGCACCCCTAAACCCTATATCTCAACATTTCCTCATCTGTTTTATTAGAATTAGACTAGATGGACTAGATTACCTCTAAAGCCCTACATAAAAGATTCTATGATAATACTTTTCTATTTTCTAAAGTTTTCCATCCAGAGGGGGATGAAGCAATATGGCAAATTATAATATAGTCATCATACTATTAAAGAACATTTTGATCGTTTCATTTTGGTTCTTAAATATCTTAAGGAAGGTTTTAAAAGAGAGGAAGCACTAGGATTCCTTCACAAATACAAATTAATCACTTTCTTTAATTTGAGTTGGTATGTGGTATGTGAGGTCATCATAAGATTGGGGATAGTTTTCACAGAAGTAGAACCTTAAATTGGAAATAAAAACACATGGAGAGGAGGAGGCAGTAAGTAATAGGGAGAGACAGAAAAGAGCAAGAGAGTATATGAGGTCTGTGACTCGTAAGTGGTAGCAAAAATTGGATAAATATTTCCTTTGACATTTCAATATCAACAGAATTATTCTAACAAAGTTGTATAAATTATCTGTTACTTTGGTGTTTTACTTATATTATCAGTTCTGGTAGCATTAGGTGATTCTGGCCTATGAGGAATTTTTTTTATCTATATGAAGGCAGATACAGCAATCATTATAAATCACAGATGTGCATAGTTTTGCTGAGATTTGGTGTTTTGGGGTGCTTGAGACCCCAAAATATTGACATATTGGGTCCTGCAGAATGAATTTGACTCAAGCCTTCTCTCAGTAGAAGTAAAACAAAGTTTATTAAAGATTCACCATAATTAGTAGACTCTGAAGGAGCTTAAGTATTTGTGATGCTTGTATTAGACAAGTGGGTCAGAACAATCCGACACAGACTGAGTCTAAGCTAGATTGAATCTCAGTACCTTTATGGAGGCAAGATGAATCTTATATACAGAAAGACTGTGGGAGGATTTAGGGGTTGTCCAGAGGAGGAGTTTGTGGAGGGTCTTGAGGAAGAGGCTAAAAAGGATTTTGCCAGGACTGAGGTCAAATTCCAAGAATGAGATTGAAGGTGGGAAATAGCTGAAGGCTACCTGGAGATGATAGATAATGGAGGGTTAGGCTAGTTTAAGGGTAACAGATTTGAATATAGATATTTTGATAGGATCAAGGATGGGAAGTAGCTGAACTCTGGAAGCCTAGGCTAGGTTAAAAGTAATAGAGATTTAGGCCTAGAGATAATGAAAGGCTTATGGCCTCAGGCAAATTCCTCATCAAGTGGGAAGATTCAATGGAGTTCCCAGAGCCTAAACCCTATCAGTTTGAGTTTAGCATCTTCCAGAGGAAACTTTGTGTACTTAACATTTACTATTTGTGTCCTGTTTGTATGCCAAATTAATCACTCTGATTATTGTGTAATTTATTCAAGCTTATCAAACCTGCTGGATCTTTGTGGTTGGTGTTAGCTGGTGGGGAGAGGTCATTTTATTTTATTTATTTTTTAAATTTTATTTTTCTTCAAGTGAATTTATTAAATTTTAGTTTTCAACATTCACTTCCATAAGCTTCTGAGTTTTTTTTGGGGGGGGGTTTGGAGGGCAGTTGGGGTTAAGTGACTTGCCCAAGGTCACATGGCTAGTTTTTGTGTGTGTGTGTTAAGTGTCTGAGGCCAGATTTGAACTCAGGTACTCCTGACTCCAGGGCCGGTGCTCTATTCACTGCGCCACCTAGCCACCCCTGCGGCCACCTAGCCGCCCCGGAGAGGTCATTTTAAAAACTGCAATGTATCTCTGCATATCATTTGCTACATTCCTTTCATCTCTTGGCATCTCTCCTTCCCCTTGCTCAGTCCATTCAAATTAGAATTTGTTCTAATTTCTGTGACCTCCCAAATTAGGGATTCCATATTCTCTTTTCAGCCTCCTGTTCTTTTGAAAGCTTCTACATTCATGCTGGTGTTAATGAAACACCTTTCAGTCTTTTGGAGAAATGTCTCTAAGCTTTATAATTCCAGACAAACCTCAGCCAAATTGACAATTCACATTTAAGGTCACAAAACCTCTAGGTTTGTTGAGTTCACACTGTTAGATTAACTAGACATAATTTCAAATTTCTTAAAACTGAATATAGGTTTACTCATAGATAACATGCCTCTATACCCGCTCCTCAATTCCTCAATTCTCCTCAATTCCTATACCTCAACATTTTATGGTGACCATAAAGGAGTCCATTCATAAGGTACAGACTCCTTAAATGAGGTATAGGGTTTAGGGGTACTCAAGACCCCACAACAGCAACATGTCGGGTCCTGCCAAATGAATTCCACTCAAGCCTTCTCTCAGTCAAAGTAAAGCATAGTTTATTAAAGATTTGCCTTAATGAGTAGACTCTTAAGGAACTTCAGTATCTGTGATGCTTGCACCAGACAAAAGCCAGCCAGAATAATCTGACACAGAATAAGTCTGCACTACATCACTCTCACACCTCATGGAGGTAAGATGGGGTCTTATATACAGAAAGGTTGTGGGAGTATTTTAGGGATGGTCTAGAGGAGGAGTTTGGGGAGGGTCTTCAGGAGGAGTCAAATGAGGTCAGACTCCAGTGATGAGAGGTTGTGTAGGAAGTAGCTGGAGGCTACCTGGAGATGAGATGAGGATCAAAGTTTGGAAGCTGCTGGACAAAAGAAGGGCTAGGCTAGTAACAGAGATTTGAGCCTAGCTATGATGAAAGGCTTATGGGCCTCAGTCAAATGTCTCATCAAATGGAAAGATTCAGTCAGAGTTCAAAGGAGCTCCCAGAGCCTATACCTCATTATTAGCTATAATCTCATTTATTATTATTATTGTTATTAATTAATATTTGTGTGTTGCCTTCTCCCACTTCTAAGTCTTTGTTCCCATTTCCCCCTATGGAACGGACTCCTTTCTAAACCCATCACCATTTTTCTATTCCTTTTTTTGAGGTCTGACTCAGGTATCATTTATTCCTTGAAACCTGAAACTACTAGAAATAGAACTCTGGAAAATCAGGCTTTGATAAAGCCCATTGGGGTTCAAATGAAGCTACTTGACCATGCCTAAAACACAAATTACTCTGACTTTCACTGATTGGCCAATAATAAGGCTCATTCCAGGCCTCATTTGATCTTTGCTTGGGTTTTATGGTTCAGAGTGTGTGTAAATAGCAATTATTCCTATTCTGGTGAGAAACTCTGAGGCTCTTTCTAATACAATTCGGTTTCCTGGTATGGCACTGGTATACTGTCCAGATTTTACAGGCATACAACAACAGCACAGCAGTTCTGTAGACCTTGGTTTGGTAGTGAGTCTAATACTTCTTCTCCCCATACTTTCCTTTGGAGCCTCCCAAACACTAAGCTAACTCCGCAATGTGTGCATCAACCTCATCCCTGGAAATACACCACCAAGGTAAGTGAACTTATCCACAGCATTCAAAACTTTTCCATTTGTTTTAACTGATGGTCTCACATATATATTATATATAGTATAGCAGATAGAGTAGTGCTTTATAGTAGAATCAGTACTCTATCTATTTTGCCACAGTGCCACTCATATCTGAATAAATAAAAGCTATTGAAGTTTGGTTTGGGAAAATGTGACACCAATGTCATAAATAAGTATAATGTGAGATAAGTGATGAGTTCCATAAAAATAGTACAAATAAATAAGTAAAAAAATAATACATTTATTTTTGAAAATTCAGTTCAGTGGTGTAGGATGTCAAAATCGTTTTAAATTCTGGCTCTGTTACCTAATATATTAGCTGTCCCTTTTAGATATGTGATATCAGCAAAGTTACTAAACATTCCATTTATGCCCTTTTCCAATTCAAGTTCAGAGAAAGCCAAAAATGCTTTTATTATAAAGGAAGATGGAGAATTTAAGTTGGCTCTTTGAAGATGTGTAATATTTCAATGGATAGAGATGGGAGGGGAACACATTCCAAATGGAGATAGCATGTAGTAGGAACAAAAGGGCAGGACTAGAAATGGCAAGGCACATTTAAGTGAAAGTAAACATTATAGTGCAGGTGGAGTAGAGTTTAAGAGACTAGTAGATGATAATCTTGGAAGGAAAGAATGAATGCAAATTCTAAAGGATTTTTCAAAGAAAAATAAGTGATAAATTATTTTCTCTCTCATGCCATTTCTTACTGCATCCTAAGGAAAAAGTATTTTTTTTTTTGCTTTTTTTTTATTTTGGAGGGCAGTTGGGGTTAAGTGACTTGCCCAAGGTCACACGGCTAGTTTTTTTGTGTTAAGTGTCTGAGGCCGGATTTGAACTCAGGTCCTCCTGACTCCAGGGCTGGTGCTCTATTCACTGTGCCACCTAGCCGCCCTGGAAAAAGTATTTTTTAGAGATAAATGACAGGTAGCAAAAAAAAAAAAAAAAAGGTCACACAATTTTCAATCTATTCTAGGACCCTACAAATAGATCCCTGAACTGGTTTGCAAGCAGTGTTTTGAATTAATTTTAAGACTTGTTAAGTAATGGCCTTAATTACTTGAGGGAAATTGGCCTAATCTCTTAGTAAACTATAAGTGTTTTAAGATAACAGAAGATTTGAGATAAGGAGAATGGAAAAATTACATGGAAGGAGAGTAAATGAAATGTTTCTTTGTAATGTTTCTTTTAACTCTTGAGAACTCAGATGACTGAGTTAGTGAAATATGCTTCTGTATGATAACCATGTTCATTCAGAAGAAACATATTTTAAAATACTTAGCATTAATTGATCAAAAATATTAATGATTTAATTCTAAAAACATCTCATGATTTTTAAAACTATGAATACTCTGACAATGCTTCTTAAACTATGGTTTGTGACTTTCTATGAATCCTGACCCCCAGTTTAAGAAGCACTGAAGGGATCATAAATGGAAGTAGTTTAATAATCCCTGTTTTAGAGAAGGGCCAGAATGAATGACTCATATTAGAAAGAATATGTGAATTAGGAGAATAGAGTCAGAGAAAAAAGAAGACTGCATGGGAGAACTTTGAGGGAAAAAAAACTATCAGAGAGAATGGGAATAGCTGTCCTTTTCTTTAATGTTTAATGGCTAAAGATAGTGCAGTGGGAAATATCAGTTTGGACCTAGAAATGAAATTGAGCAAGGACCAAATGGATAACATGACATAAACATGGCAAGGTACTGACCTCAAGCAAAAGGCTCACTACTGGTCTGGATTAAACTTAAAGTATGTTAAAGGTTCTATATCTTTTCCAAATACATTTCCATCATCTCACTACTTCTCTCTGTTTCTGTCTCTGTCTCTGTCTCTCTGTCTCTCTGTCTCTGTCTCTCTCTGTCTCTGTCTCTCTGTCTCTCTGTCTCTGTCTCTGTCTCTCTCTGTCTCTGTCTCTCTCTGTCTCTGTCTCTCTGTCTCTCTGTCTCTGTCTCTGTCTCTCTCTGTCTCTGTCTCTCTGTCTCTCTGTCTCTGTCTCTCTCTGTCTCTGTCTCTCTCTGTCTCTGTCTCTCTGTCTCTCTGTCTCTGTCTCTCTCTGTCTCTCTGTCTCTCTCTCTCTCTCTGTCTCTCTGTCTCTCTGTCTCTCTCTCTCTCCTTCCCTCCCCCTTTCTCTCTGTCTCTCCCCCTCTCTCCTCTCCCTCTCTCTCTTTCTTGCCCTTGTGAAGTTGATTTTTTTTTGAGTTAATAGAAAAGACTATACATTTATTCCTATGAAATTTTATTTAAATTTAGTTTAGTGTTTATAGGGTGTCAATATCTTGTTCAATCCTGCTCTGTTATCTAATGTATTACCTGTCCTTTCTGATACAACAAGGGGAGAAATTTTGAATGTTGTGCATAAATTTACTTACTTTGGCAGTATACTTTCTAAGAATGTACACCTAGATGATGAGGTTGACACACATATTACCAGAGCTAACTCAGTGTTTGGGAGGCTTTGAAGGAAAGTGTGGGAGTGAAGAGATATTAGACTACCAAACTGAAGGTCTACAGAGCCATTGTACTGGCCTCACTGTTGAACGCTTACGAAACCTGGCAGTGTACTGAATCACTTCCATTTGCATTGTCTTAGGAAGATTGTGAAGACCACCTGGCAAGACAAGGTACCAGATAGTGACTTCCTTTCTCAAGTTGAACTGCCAAGTGTTCAGTTTCAGAGTACAACTCCAATGGGTTGACCATGTTGTTTAAATGCTAAATGTAAGTTTGCTTAAAAGACTGTTTTACAGAGAACTCACACAAGGCATAGAGCTCAGAAGTGATACAAGAACAGTCTCAAGGTTTCTCTGAAGATCTTTGTAAGCAATTGTGAGACATGGGAGACGCTGGCATAGGACCATGCAGCATGGTGTGTTTGCACGAAAGAAGGCGCTGCAGTCCAGGAGCAATGTAGGATTGCAGTAGCTCAAAAGAAACATGAGATGCATAAATTTAGAGACATATGCACTCCAAATGTTCATGTGGATGACTTGTGTTTGACCTGTGGTAGAGCCTTCTGAGCTTGTATTGGTCTGATCAGCCACAGTTTCACACACTGTACCTTGATCTCAACATAGTGATATCATTTTGATCCTCTTTGAGAATGAAAGATAATAGCCATTGTCCCTTCTCCAGGTGTGACATCTACAAAATTACTAAGCATGTCTTTTATGACCTCTTCCAAGGCATCAATAAAAATGTTAAAAAGGCAAAGAACAAAGGATTTTGGAGGTACTCTGTGAGATACCTCTTTCTAAGACAATAATGAATTATTATTATTATTATTTTAGCTTTTTTGGAGGGCAGTTGGGGTTAAGTGACTCGCCCCAGGTCACACAGATAGTTTTTATGTGTGTGTGTTAAGTGTCTGAGGCCACATTTGAACTCAGGTCCTCCTGACTCAAGGGCCAGTGCTCTATTCACAGCACCACCTAGCCACTCCTTGAATTATTAAAGACTACTCTATTAAATCTAATTCTGAATCCATCTACCTATTCTATTATCTATTTTTCAACTTTCCATATTTACATGTGTATAGCATGAGGGTATTGCCTAAATATTTCACTGAAATCTATGTGTCAAATATTTGGCCTAAAGTACAACCAAATGCTGCCTGAACCAGATCAAAATGCAAATGGGATTTAACAAAACAAATAAAAATACAAGAAAACATAGATAATTTTAAAAACAGTCCACAGGGATCCTTATGTATAGTTTAGTGACTTCCATTTCTATTTGATTTTGGCAAACCCTTGGTGCTCTACTTACTTTCTTGAAAGCTTCAACTAATACTGAGATTTAGCAGTCCTGTTACTTTTATTATAAGACTGTTCTCCTCATTTGTATTTATCCATTGAATTTCCTAGGATGCATTGGTCCCAGATCAGGGATGCTCATTGGGAAAACAAGGACTTCAATTGCTATGAGGCTGAGAGGGTGGATGGCTCAGATTGATTTTATATGAAGGGATTTAGGGAAAATAGACATAGAGATGCTATAACAACAGTGCAGTATTCATAATGCCTACAGTGACTATAAGCATTCTGATATGGTTATTAATCACAAAATATAACAGGCTCTCTACATGGGGGACATAGCTAGAACATTTATTCAAATACCAGAAACCTGAGTCCCCAAACAAAAAGCCATCACAGTAGCCACGGAGTTGGCACACAGTTAATGCAGTAAACACCCACATTCTCAAGCCTTCAAAACAAAACAGGCTGCCTCAGGCACAGATCCTCCTCTCCTCACTCATGGTAACTGCTCAGCCTCTACACAGCTCTCTCCCAGCAGTTCTGGCCCCCCTCAGTTCCCATTGTGTGGGTAGGTAAAAACTTCTCAGGTAACACTTTAGAAATATAAACAGTGTTTTAGTAAAATTCTGAATATCTAGCAGCATGAGGCCCTTTGCCTGTCTTCCCCAATCATGAACGGAACATTTTGCTGAGCTTAGCTAATATGTGGGAAGGGAAAGTAGATGTTTCTCAAACTTGGCTACAGATGTAATTTCCTCTTGACCTGTACAAATACAAATCTGGAAAGATTGCAGACTGGTCATCATGTTCCAAAACCCACCCTCATGACTCATATGACATCTTCTACCTTCCTGTATTGTTGAAAGAAAGAGGGTCACCATGACCCAAAAATTCCCAACATTCCCATTATTCATGAGATATTGTCTACTTTCATATCTGCATTGACAAAGTTAATGTTTTTCAGCTACTGTCTTATCTATATTTTGATTTTATTATAGTTATCTATTATGATACTGATGTCATATTTTATCAGACCAATACCTTCCACTTTTTGATATTAATTATATTTTACCTGTAAGGCCAGAAGATGTTTTAGATTGTGAGCTCAGTTCCTAATTAATGGGAATGGGACAGGTTAAGGGGGGAGGGCTGAGGGAAATTTAGGGTATATAAACCAGCTTTTTGCCATCTGTATTTAAACCTCTCCTACTAGAGTGCTTCTGGTAGTGACGACGCCCCCTTTTTGCGAGACTGTATAATAAATCCTTCCTGTCTTTACTTGGAGAGATCTCTGCTTATTTTATTTGGCAAGGGCCATTTTGTCCCACACGCCATCCCTGGCAGTCTTCAACAGGAGTCCTTAGCAGAAGTTCTGGGTGGCTCAAAAAGTTTGTGCCACTGCTACCACTTCCAGTCACTGCTATGGCTCCAGCCAGGCTCTTACTCGGCTCTGGCTCCTTCCTGCTACATCAACAAGTTCAAGGGGTGTGGAAGATCTTCAAATCCCATTACCATTACAGATTCATAGTAAGTGTTGAGCACAGTAAGTGTTTAAAAATGTTATCAAATTAAATTTCATCTGTGACTTGGAAGAGAAGTAGAATTTTTAATAGGGATAGAAAAGCTCTCTCCTAGTGGAGGAAATGGCATTGAACAAAGGCAGGAAGATAAGAAGATGTCATCTTTAGTGAATATTGGGTAGACCAGTATGAACAGTGTAAGTTGACAAAATTATCTACAGAGATTTGTGACCATAAGGAAGCAAATAGAGGCCAAGAGTTTCTTCAGAGAACAGAAATGGGACTTCTAGAGATGGAACAAAGATAGTAGAGTGGAAGAAGTACTCTTCTGATCTCTTCCAACATAGCCCTCAAAACAACTTAAAAATAATTACTTGAATCAAATTTTTTAGTGACAGAGCTAACAAAAGATCAGGTTGAGATATTCTTCTAGTCCAAGCCAACTTAGGAGAGAACCCATATGGATAAAAACCCCAGTCAGTGATGGGACTAGGTGGTGGTGACAGAATCAACAGCTGCTTTGGGAGTTCTCAAACCAGAGAATGTAAGGGAACTTGGCAACTGGTCAGAAAAATACCCCTGTGCTAGAATTGCATGCAGGACCATTTGGCAACTTCCATTACCTATATTCATTTCTGGGTCATTGTTCAAGGGTAGTGTAATGCCAATCACAGCAGCATACTTGAGGCTGTGGCTGTGAATAATTTTAAGGGTCTAATCACAAGATATAATGAACAGTATGTCTTCAGAACTAAACCTTATAACAAGACAACATAACTTATTACTAAAGTCACACAGCATATAACATTGCATTCAATATGTAACACCGCATTCCTCTAAATATTTATTTATAAACTAAAGCATAACAACATAACGTGGCACACAAGATATACCATTGAACCCCCCAGATCAGCATATCCCAAAATAATTGTTTATACAGTTAGGGTATCCCAGGTGTGTGGGACAGAGTATGGTTTCTCAGGTGAACTATCCTCTAAAGTCCTGTGTGGAATAGAGAGTATGGTCTCTCAGAAGAGACTGTCACCCTTATTGTTAGAAAAGATGTTTTGGAAGGTCTACAAAGTTTTCAATTGAAATTAGTGTTAGATTGATGTAATGAGTTGTAAAGGAAAACACATCTTGCTGTTTCAATATGAATTTGTAGCTATTCCATGAACTAAGCAAAAGTTAACATTTGTAACTGAGTGTATATGTAAAAGATTCAATTTCTGAAGTATCTCTCTCTTCCAAAGTGAATATAAACAGAGGACAGACTTTTGTGATGTATGTCTGCTATTCAGTGGTGAGGTTCAAGTCAGAAACCTCTTTTGTTTAAGGTCTACAGTTATGTTGGTGAAGAATAATAGTTTGTGAGGTATCTAGTCTATGTAACATGTAGAAATATAAAGGACTCTACTTCTGGTCATTTTTCTCCTATTTCTTTTGGGCTCTTGTTTGTTTACTCTCTTTGTCAGATTTGTCTCTTCTAGGCTCAGCACCCTCCATTTGCAGAGGATGGCTCAGATTGAATGCCGACCACTGCCTGAAGTCACTACCCAACACCCTTTGGATCTGGTGTCTGCCAAGTTCCAGACATTGGGCACAGACCCCTCCCCTTGACTGATGGACCCCTGTGAGGCAGGGACAGCTCTACCACCTTTCTCAGCATGAAGCAGCTTGGGAAGCTGAGACTTTTGTCCCTCGTCCCCAAATGAATTTGGGTCCCATCTGTTTGTGGGGGGGGAACGATGGGGGTCTGGGATGCTTTTCTTTGAAACCTCAGTTTGTAGAAATCTCACTTGTGCTTGCGTACCTATGTATGTAACATCAGTTTGTAATAAGCCTGTGGAATTAAATTGTAAAGTCACACTTCCCCCCCTCCACCATAGAGGCATTAACTCTTCCTCTCCCCTGCCCCCAGCCTAAACGTTTCTTTTTCCTGAGTTAACAGTCATCCCATGAGTATATCACTCAAGTATTTCATAAACAAACTCTTTAGACTAAAGAAGTACATAGCTCCTTTGTTCTAAGTGGCCAGGTGCACCCAAAAACCTTGAACAATATTATCAGAGAGAAGACTCCCTCCCAATATGGTACCTCCTGAATCCCTAATCAGTCTAGCTTCCAGACTTGGCACCTCCTGAAACAATCAAGCCTATCCTCCCATCAGTCATATTGGACTTATCTGAAACCTTAGATATACTGTGAAAATCTGCTTGAACCCTCCTTTCTATCACCCCACCTGCCAAATAAGGGAAAAGTAACTGCAAGTGTCAATCAAATATAAGAGCTTTGCATGGGGGAAGGGGCTTTTTAATGTTTCTTTATTTAAACCAGTCTTCTGGGGCGGAGCCAAGATGGCAGCGTAGAAGCAACAAGGTCCCGCAGCTCCCACACAGCCACTCTAAACACGCAGAAAATATGAGCCCAGACAAAGTCTAGGAAAGTCTAGGACTCTCAGACTCACAAAAATACAGAGAACACACCTCTCATTGAAGGCAGCTCGGCAGCAGGGGCTCATCGGGGCAGCCGGGAATGGAGACTGGAACAGCCTGAAGCCGAGACCCCGGCCAAGCCTGGGACTGTGGGAAGTAGTTGGGCTGAGCTGAGCCCCGCAGCCAGCCTGCAGAGGTTCTACAGCCTCCAGCACCTCCACATGTGCCAAGGCGTGAGGATCGGGAAGGCAGAGGGGCAGCTCGCACTGCAGTAGAGCAGAGACCCGGCCAGCCCAAAACCCCAGCCGTGGCCAAGCAAGGCCCCAGGGTGGCCACGAGGAGCAACTGAGCCTCCCAAACCGCAGAGTGAGTCTACTTGAAAGCAAATCTAAAACACCTGCCTGAGGGAAGCTGCTGACGGTTAGTGAAAGTTGAAACTTTGAAAATTAATTTGGGGGTGATAGAGCAGTTCGGCCATTCTGCCCCCCGGACAAAGAAGCGGTGGGGGAAGGGAACTGCTGGATCCACCGGAGGCCCCCACCAGGCTGCTTCAGAGCCCCTGGCCTGAGGACTCTGCAGGGGGGCTGAATTGATTGATCAGGGCCAAGTGCTCTTGCGTTGAGAGGCCTGGATCCAGATCATGGTCTTGG
>JAQQSW010006572.1:0-13920 GCA_028646575.1 Pseudocheirus occidentalis | reverse complement strand
TCTCTCCCTCTCTTCCTTTCTTCCTCTCTCCCTCTCTTCCTCTCTCTCCCTCACTCTTTCTCTCTCTCTTTCTCTCTCCCTCTCTCTCTCCCTCCCCCTCTCTCTCTCCCTGTCTGTATATAAATGTTTGCTGAATTATTATATTACAATTATATATATTATTTATATATAAAAATTCAAAGCATTTTCTCTACTCAAAGCACCATACTAGTAAATAGGTCTACTGGGATAGATAGTGACATTGTTCTTACCCTCAAGAGATCTAAGTCTTTCAGTGACAGCACCCTTGGTTCCCCATAAACCTAGTTTGTGGGGGTGTGTGTATAAGTGTGTGTTATGTATCTACATACAAGTGGCCTGTCAGGTTCCACTTTACAGTCATGAATTGATCGTTTTAATAAGCCAAGGAAGTTGTCTAGTTTCAGTAAGACCTCTGGGAGCTTAGCTCTCTTATCTCTCTGCCTTATCTCCTTATTTGACTGTAATGTAGAATTAGAGAGGTACAAAATACAGTGCCATGTATATGAACTTCCTACTGGCCTGTTGGTCGACCCAAACCATTTGCTTTTGAAAGTGACTGTCATTTGATGAATTTGTTTGACTTTTTCCATTGCTCTTGGTGTATTTTTTTAAAAAATGTCAGAACTCATTGGACTGTCTTTAGAGTAAGGCTTAATTTGGAGCTCATGAACTCATTTTCTTTTGGTTTAAAATTTTTTATTTTGATAACTGTGTCAGTATGATCGGTTGGTTTCTTTTGCAATCTTATGCGTTTTATGCACTTAAATATTATTCTGAAGAGAGGTCCAAATACTTCCTTAGACTGCCAAAGAGTCCACGACATAAACAAGGTTAGCAACCCTTGGTTTAGAGTTAAATAGGCAGTGGCAGAAATGAATTCACAATAAGCCTTTTTTATTTTCAGGGGGTTTTTCTATTCTTTTGCACCATTTCATATGGGAGACTTTTCAACCTCTATTCGCTTGTATGGGCCTGAATTGATGCTTTTTCTTTTCCATTTTGTTTGTTTGATCTGTTACTAGACTTTGAGCTTCTTGAAGGGAAGGACTGCATTTCTAATCTAGAACTGCACAGGACTTCAGACTGTGTAGTGACAACCCCTTCATCTGACGGATAAATAGGTTCAGAAAGGCTAGTGACCTGCCCAAGATAACACAGGACCCAGTCAGCCCAGAGTCGAGATTCAAACGTGTAGAAGAAGGATTCTTTCTATTGTATCAGCTCACCACCTTACTGTTGGGTTTTCTCCCTTTGCTCCTAGAATAGTGCTTTACATGTGGTAGATAGCGAATATTTGGGCTTGTATTTTTTGCTTTGTAGAGGGAATTTTAAAATTGGTTGCTTGATTCTGAGCTTTGGAGGTACTTCTTTCACTGCAGTCAGATTTTGAATGGGCAGTCCTTGTACCCACTGTGTTATAGCTTCTCTTCTGTGGGCGTATCAGATTTTAAAAATACACCATCCGGATCATTTTCCCCTCCCTTTGTCCCCCTCTACTTTCCCCTTTCTTTGCTCTGATTTCTCTTGGCTCCTGAAAAATGATAAACTTTGACATTTTCATGGCATGTTTATTTATTTAGCTGGATTATAACAGGGTTTTATAAATGTAACAGTGGGATCAGCACCAAATAGTAACTGGTTTTCTCTAAGTTTCTTAGTGAGTTGATAGATAGTAGATCCTACATATCCTAATGGGATGGGGAGAGGGCACTAGCCGTGCCTTAATATCTCAAGGCTTGGTAGGAATGACTAGGGAATAAAAACTGCAGGAGGGGATTCATTATTAAAATAGTTCTAATCCAGCTAACAATTCTCATGTCAAAATATTATCTGTATAGCCAGCACCATCTCTGCCTTTAGCAGTTTGCATCCTAGGTTTTCAGGGTTGAAGGCCCTTTTCCGGGGAATACCAGTCAAGGACCAACAGGGAGAAGGTTAGGGCTCTGTAAGGTCATTATTCTCTTTTCCACTTCAGCAAAAATGATCTATCGTTAACCAGGCAGTTTTAATTGAGAAAGAAAGCACAAAACATGATGACGTCTCATGTGAAATAAGCCTTAAGAACAAAGCTCCTATATTCTGCTTTACATTTGCAAGTTTGAAATGGTTGTTACAGTCACTTCAAGACAAAACCAAGATTCACGTTTAGAACCCAGAAGGAAGAATTCAGACCCAAGTCTCTTATCTTGTTTCATTAAATTGGATTTTTAAAAACTTGACATGGAATGATTGTATCTCACCTTCATTTCTGAATCTGCCTTCCACCCTCCCAATCTCTCTTCCCCTACTCCCACCCCATCCCAACATTCCTTGTTGGAATCACCACCAAGTGATTCCTTCTAACCAAAGATAAGAAAGAGACAAAGGAAGGAAGGAAGCACTTGAATGAAACTAACTAATACATGTTATATTGTTTTATTATGTTACTGTTATGTCATGTTACTGTTACTGTTTAAAAAAAAAAACAAGCACAATTCCTAGGTGCTTAGAGAGAGTATTGTAAGTATTATTCTGGTAGAGGATTCTAAAGTTAGACCAGCTAGTTCGTGACTGAGAATCAGACCAACAATTCTAAGGGCAAAAGTCTTTGTTATATCTACAGAAAGGAAATTTCCCCATGACTAACCTACAGATACTACCTTTAATGCTTATTTAGGACCACTAAAAGATAAAACCTTAAGAGCATATTCAATCTTTAATCAAGGCCTCCAGTGTCATGGATTAAAAATAAATTTATCAGGCATTTCCAGATAATATTTCATTGAATAATACAGCAGTTTGAGTCTTTGAAGAAGTTTTGAATAATGTGACCCGAGGACACTCTTAATTCTTAATAAAGCCCCCCCCACCCCCATTAATCATGCTGCTAATCTTCTCTGGCAGGAAGAGCACTTGTTTTACTCAGGCTTGGCTGGTTTCCCTTTCAAAAGCAGTCAGGGAGACTATTTAAACTATTGGCGTGTCTGCCAGGTCATTGAGGCATAAAAAACCCAACCTGCAGGGGGTTAGTGCTCCCCAGTTTTGGCAGAATTTATTGCCATTGTGATGAACAAAGGTAGAGGGGAACCCGCTCCACCTTGATCAGTGTTGTATTCTTATTGATCCTTTTTGTGGTTGAGTAAACTTTTTTGTTGTTGTTTTGCTTTTTGGAGGGGTGAAGGCAGGGCAGTTAGGGTTAAGTGATTTGCCCAAGGTCACACAGGTAGTAAGTGTTAAGTGTCTGACGTCACATTTGAACTCGGGTCCTCCTGACTCCACAGCTGGTGCTTTCTTCACTTCACCAACTAGCTGCCCTGAGTAAACTTCTTTTTGTTAAATGCTTTATGCCCACAAGTTTCCCTATGTGTTCCAGTCCTGAGACTAAAGTACTGGACTGGTTTAAGTTAGTTCTTGACTGTCATAGATAGATACTGAAAATGAGCCAGTTATTATTTATTAGCATAGGGAACTCCTAAATGAGGAAACTTAATATTCCAGTGCAAGTCAGCACCCTTTCTGCAACTTAGAGTCTTAAAGAGTTTCCTAGAATACTGAAAGGTTAAGTGACTTGTCAACCAGTATGTCAGAGGTGAGACTTTAATTCTCACTTAAGTCTGACTTTGAAGCCAGCTCTATCTACCTCACCATTATGACCTCCAATACCTTAGTTCAAAAAGTTGATATTTAGTCCCGTTTTTGAGCTAGGCAGCCCAGTTTTCCGGTTATTACCCATTTATAAGATACGGCTCGCCCTTTTGGGGTAAACAGCACATCTGTGGTCTCTGACTTGTTACCCTTTGTTGCTTCTGCCCTTCCATTCTAGCCTGGGCACCACCACAGCCATTGCCCAGAGGATCGGTTTTTGTAGAAATCTGACCTAGCATCTAACTCTGCCAGGTGCTTCATTCTCAGTTTCCACATGTACTGAAGACCCAGAAAAGAAAGTCATCACCACCAGGTTCCTTAGCTCTGGCAAGTGGTTTGATGAATGTGGTTTCATTCATGGACATAAAACTAAAGCTGCACTATTGCTGTCTGCCTTTTTGTTCCTGTGCCCTGAGGATGATTGGGATTGTTCACCTTTCTTGTTAACTGAAACCCTCTGTATGTGCTCATTTCCCATGATTTCCCATGACAACATGAGCTGCCTGAGAGCAGGGACTGTCTCGCACCTTCAGCATTTAGCACATAGTAAGCACTTCATTCCTTCCTTCATAGATGCTTGTTGAATTCGATTACTAGCAATTTGACTCTAATTCCAGTATCACTTCAGTGATCACATGCAAACCCTTCTAGCACTCAAAGTTCTTAAGAATTTGGCCCATTCCTGCTTTTCTGGTTTTCTTACACCTTTCTCCACACACCCTAAATATGCTCTGATCCAGTGACATTGGCCTCCCTGCTATTCCTTTCATAAGATATACTCTACCTATAGACCCTGGGCGTTTTCACTGGCCATTCCTTGAAATACTAGAATATTCTGAAAGCTTGGAATACTCTCCCTCCTCATTTTTGGCTCTTGGCTTCCCTGGCTCCCATTAAGTCCCCACTAAAATTCTGTCTTCTACTAGAAGCCTTTCTTGATCCCCTTTAATGCTAGCTCCTTCCCAGTGTTCAAGGTCTCCCTCCCTCTCTTCCTCCCTCCTTCCCTCCTTCCCTCCGTCTCTCTCTCTCTCTCTCTCTCTCCCTCCCTCCCTCCCTCTCTCTCTCTCATTTATACTGTGTGTATCTTGATTGTACGTAGCTGTTTTCATGTTGTCTTTTCCTCTTCCCCCACCCCATTACATAGTGAACTCCTTAAGAGCAGGAATAGTCTTACCTCCTTGTTGCTTAGCACACTTCCTTACACATAATAGGTGCTTAATGCATTCTTATTGACTGGCTGACAAGGATTCATGAAGATAGTCAATTGAAACTGAATACTTATAAATAGTTTAGTTATGTTTTGGAAGATATTGTAAGGAAAAAGAAAAGATGGAAGACCTTGTTAACACATAATTGAGTTGTTCAAGTATAACTCTATGTAAATGTGGAAGGAGTTGGGGAATAAGTGTTACTTGAACTTTACTTTCATATAAATTGGTTAAAAGAGGGCAGAAAAAACACACACATATAAAGTTTGGTATATAAATATATTCAACTCAACAGGGATGCAGACAAGAATAAGAAGAAGGGAAAGGGAATATAAGAGGCATGGTACATACAGGGAGAGATTTACTTATAAACAAAATAAAACTTAAGCTTGGAGAGAGGAGAGTAAAGAAAAGGGAAAATGAAAAAAAAGTTTAGTGACTTGAAACAAGTTATTAACTTGGGAAAGATGTATATAGAGAAGAAAATTATGAGAAAATAGAAAGTAGGAAGATAATTAACTATCATAAATGTGAATGGGAGGAATTCACCCATAAAATAAAAGAGGTGATCAGACTGGGAGGAGGGAACGGGAAAAAAAACATTTATATAGTGCCTATTCTGTGCCAAGCACTGTACAGAACACTGTTTTTTAATGAATGTTAGCTCATTTGATACAATAACCCTGGGAGAAAGGTGTTTTTATTATCCCAATTTTATAGTTGAGGAAACTGAGTCAAAACAGGTTAAGTGACTTGCCCAGAGGCATACAGCTAGGATGTGTCTGAGATTAGATTTGAATGCAGGTCTTCCTGACTCAGCATTCTAATCATCTGGGTCACCAACTCCCTCTGTGGATTAGAAAGCAAAGTCCAGCAATATGTTGTTTACAAGAAACTCATCTGAAACAAGGAATCACATAATTAAAATAAGAGATTGGAACAAATTTATTATACTTCATCTAAACACAAAGAATCCAGGATAGCAGTTGTGATTTCAAACAAAACAAAATAGCAAAAAAGACTAAATTAAAGGAGATAAAAGAGGGAAACAGCATTTTGCTGACAGGTAACAGAGACAATGACTTGATTTCAATACTTAACAATATGTACCCACTCATATAGCTTCTAAATAAATTGCAAAGAAAAATAGACAACAAGACCATAATAGTGGGGAACTCAGTTTATTCCTTTCAGCCCTAGGTAACTCTAACCCACCCCCCCTGCCAAAAAAAAGGAAAGAAATTAAGGACTTGAATTTTAGAAAAGGTGAGTATGATAAACCCCTGACAATTACAGAATGGAAATAGAAAGGATTATACATGTTTCACAACTGTGCATGGCAACTTTACAAAAATTGACCATGTCAATACATAAAAACCTCACAAATGCAGAAATATTATATACATCTGTTACTGATCACAGTGGAATAAAAATTATATTAAAGGGCTCCTGAAAATAGTATTAACAACTGAATGCTTTTTAAAAAAATACTGTTTGTCATATTCAACACTTTCTGAGAAGAGGGATACTTGGGATAGCTATGGTGATGTAAGAAACAGAAAATGTCAGTAAAAAAATGTATTTTTTTAAAAAAATCAGCTGAATACTAAATGCCTTAATCTCCTCCTGGCTCTGTTCTTGGCTCCCAGAATTCCAAAATATTATTTCTTATCCTGAAATTTCCCTCAGTGCCTCAGGCCTTTTCACTATGGAACACACAACTTATCCCTACAGCCTTATCAGCCTGCAGTGTCCCGGATCTTTCTCACCTTGCTAAGTTCCACCGTTTTGTGTAGGGGCCCACACCAACCTTCCCTCCCTGCTAGGACCTGTTCTTGGCTTCTATACTTTAAAACCACACCCCCTCACTGTGTCCTTCCCCCCACCCCCAGCTCCCTTCTGTGTATTGTCTTCTCCCATTAGAATATAAACTCTTTGAGGGCAGACACTGGTCTTTCCTCTTTGTTTGTATTTGTCTCTCCATTGCTTATCGTGGTACCTAACACATTAGTGCTTAGTAACTGCTTGTTTCCTTCCCAAAGATCTGAGTCTATCTTTTAAGATACAACTTTTTTTTTAAACTGACTGTAAACAACTGTTTGCAGAAATATTCCAAATGGAAAAATGTTAATTGCTCATGGACAGGACAAGCCAACATAATAAAAATAACCCTACTGTCTAAATTAATTTGTTTAATGCCATGTCAGACTACCAAAGGATTAAACTAGAAGAAACAAAAAAATTAAAAAGTATAATAATCTAGTTCATATGAAAGGGGGAAAAGACCAAGAATCTCAAGAGTAATAATGAAAAGCATTGGAAACAGAGAAGGCTAGATCTCAAACTGTTTAACAAAACAGTAATTATTAAAATAATTTGGTATTGATTAAAAAGTAGATTGGTTAGTGGAACAGATTAGCTAAACAGCACATAGAAAGAAAAGTATCTGATACCCTAGTATTCTATAAACACAAAGACCCCAGCAACTGGGATGAAGACTCACTATTTGACAAAAACTGCTGGGGCAATTGGGCAGCTGTGTGGAAAAAATTAGATTCAGGCCAAGACCTCACACTTTAAACAAAGATAAGTTTTAAATACTTATATTACCTAGATATAAAATAACAAACAAATTAGAGAAACGGGATGTTATCTATCAGCTCTACAGATAGGAGAAAAATTCTTGACTAAAGAATATGGGTCACAGATGAGAAAATGGATAATTTTGATAACAAAATTTGAATGTTTTTGAACAGACGTACTTTAATAAAACTAAGATTGAAAGGGATTAATGGGGGACTGTAGTAAATTTCTCTAATATGGGTCTCATTTACCACACACACACACACACACACACACACACACACTAATTGTGATGGCAGAAAAAAAGATTGAGAAACTAAAACAAAGCCCACCAGTTGAGGAATGACTGAATTAAGTTCTAGTAAATGAGTGTGACGGAATTCTGTTAAGCTGTAAGAAATGAGGAAAATGATGATTCCGTTCACTCTGCAGAGAGAAGCAGAATCAGAAGACCAATGTATACTTTTAACATAAATGTAAAAATGAAGAATTTTGAGAATTTAAATAAACTGATGAAGAATCAAATGAGCAGAGCCATGAAAATAATTGATACAGTAACAACATTGCTAAAACAAGCAACTTTGAAAGCTGTAAGGACTAAGGTCAGCATAGGGACCATTCGTGATTTCAGAAGGTAGATGATGAAACATGCCCTCTCTTGAGGAGGTGATGGATTTAGTGTGCAGAATCACACGCACGTATGCACGTTTATATTTCTATGTAACTGTTGAGGGAGTTTGTTTTACTTATGTATATTTCAAGAAACTTGTTTATGGAATGAGAGGTGGGGAAAAAGATTTATTTCCATTTTGAAAAGTAGAGGGGGTGCTACAATTGTAGGGCTTTGCAGGCATTTTCAGTTGAGATCTCTGTAATATTAGTTTTAGTTCTTTGTTTTACTTTGTTGCAAGATACCTCAAGGAGTGAAAGTGATCTGTATGTATGTTTATAGTATAAAAATGATCCATAAAACTTTAAAAACCCTTTCTAATTGTAAGAGACACCCAGAAGTAGAACAGGTGGCCTCAGGAGGTAAAGGTTCTCTTTCCTCAAAGATCTTCAGAGAGAGGCTTGATGAACACGTGTTGAGTTTATGAGTGTAAATTCCTTTGAGGTATGAGTTACAGTCTCCAACTATGGTCCTTCTCCCTGGAGGTCCCAGAGACATTTTCAGGGATTCCATGAGGTTAAAATGATTTTTATGATAATACTGATGTTTTGTCTATTAAAATTCCCTTCCTTTTTCCATTGCATATCTATGTGAGCCCATATTTTCTTTATCTTCTCCAAACAAAACAGACTAGATGCAAAAACAGATAATGAGAATCTACATGTCCTCCATTAAGCCAAACATTAAAGATATTTGCAAACTTATGTAAATCAATGCTGTTCTCAGTAATATTTTTTGTTTTGGAAAATATTTGTCATAAAAACATTTATGTTTACATGTAATGGCTTTGTTGTTATTTTAAATATTGTTAAATTGTCAGGTTCAATATTTAATATGGTAAATAAATGTAACCCACACAAAGAAAAGCTCTCTGGGGTCCTTATTTTTGAGTGTAGAGGGGTCCTGAGACGAAACAGTTTGTGGACCACTGAACTACAAACCAACTCTGAAATTCTGTGATTACCCAGCCAGCAGAAGAAAGGATCTAGAGAAGGTTAGGAATAGTTCATGATGGTCTAAATCAGGGCACAGCGCATTTATATGATCCAGAAGGGAGTAGCCCAACCACTACACTATGGACACTTTGGACTGGGGGGAGGAGAGAGTCGATAGGTGATAGAAGAGAATCACCTTACTGAGAAGGTTGATAGATAAGAAGTGGTAGGTTGGGTTAGTTAAGAATATCTGAGATGTCAAGAAGTCCAAGATCAACCTAGAAATGGACGTGTTTTAGGAACTGTCGGTCAGCGTATTTGTAAAGTGTGACCCCTTCTTTTGAAGCTCACCGGTTGTCTTTGAAACGGCATGTTCCTCAAAGAGTCATGTGAAAGCTAGCACATCCTGTCCAGGGGTTCTGTGGGAGCTTCAGAATGTCTGCAGGGCTGGGCTGGGCACTTTAGGGATGTTAGAGAGCAGGGGAGACATTAAAACCTGAAAAGTGACTAGATCTCCTCCTTAGCAACCTCCAGAGTTTTCCCATCATCTTTATAAAATCCAGTCAGTTCTTTCAGCTGGCGTAGAATCTATAGCAGTTTCTTTAACCCTGAAAATCAGGAGGTGATATGAATTTACTAAGTGCCTACTATGTGCCAGGCAGTATGCTAAGTGATGGGCATTGAAACAAAGGCCAAAGAACACCCAGTCTAACGGTGGGGAAACAAAATGAACCAGCTGTGTAGAAACAGGATACGAACAGGATAAATTGGAAATCATCAGTCGAGAAAAGGTGCTGGCGTTAGAGAGAATCAGAAAAGGTGCTGGCGTTAGAGAGAATCAGAAAAGGTGCCTGGTAGGGGAGATTTTAGCTGGGACTCGTCAGAAGCCAAGAGGTAGAAATGAGGAGGTGGATTATTCTAGGCCTGGGGAACAACCAGTGAAAATGCCCAGAGCCTAGAGACAGTGTCTTATGGGAGGAACAGCAAGGAGATCAGTGTCACGGGAGTAAAGTAGGAGAGTACTAGAAGGGCAAGAGAAGGCCAGGTTAGGAAGGGCCTCAAAGGCATATAAGGTTATATATTTGATCCTGGAGATAATAGGGAGTTTATTGGATAGAGTGGTGGGATGGTCACATTTGCGTTTTAGGCAGAGTAATTTGACCACTGAGTGGAGGGCACTCTGTTCTTGTAACAGTCCAGGTGTGAAGTGATAAAGGACTGTACCAGGCTTGTAGCAGTGTCAGAGAAGAAAAGGTGGCACATGAGACGTGTTATAAAGAGAAAAGCTGTAGAACTTGGCAACAAATCGAGTAATATGGATTCAGAGAGAGTAAGGAATTCAAGATGACAACTAGATTGTGAGCGTGCATCACTGGGGGAATGGTGGTACACTTTATAGTAATAAGGGAGTTAGAAATAGAGGGAAATTCTGGGGAAAGGATATCAAATTCAGTTGAGGACACGTTCAGTTGAAGATGTCTTTGGTACATCTAGTTTGAGAGATGGCTAGTAGGCAGTTGGAAGTGTGAGTCTGGAAGGCAGAGAGCTTAGACTAAGTAGATCTGAGAATCATCAACACAGAGCTGATAAATCCATGGGAAATAATGAGATCACCAAGTGAAATCATATAGAGAAAAGAAGAGGGCCCCAGACAGAGTCCTATGGGACCCCCACTGTTTGTGGGGATGATCTGTACGAAGAGCCTGCAAAGAATACTGAGAAGGAGCAGTCAAATGAGTGGGAGGAGAATTAGAACGGAGTTGTGCTGGGAAAACCAAGAAAGATGAGCAGATTGAGGAGATGGTGATGATGGACAGTGACAAAGGCTACAGAGAGAAGAGGGAAGATTACTGGGCAGTGAGATTTGGCAGTTATCTCGTTAGTATCTTTGGAGTGAGTAGTTTGGGGCGAATGATGAGGTTAGAAGTTAAAAAGAGAAAAGGAAGCACAGGCCCTGATTAGAGACAGCCTTGTCAAGGAATTGAGGGAGAACATAGAGGGGACGATAGCCAAAGGGGGTCAAGATCAAGTTTTTTAAGGATTGGCTTGATAAGGAGGAGGAATACTCTCATAAGACAGGAGTGAAGGAGGAGCTAGTGGTAGAAAGCATATGAGTGAGAGAAGATTAAGAGGAAGGGAGAAACAGCTCCCAGCAAACGGCCTCAATTTTTTTCAGTAAAATTTGAGACGAGGTTTTCAGCTGAAAGTTGGGAGGAAGAGCCATTGGAGATTTGAGGAGGGGTAAAATGGTTTGCAAAGGTGCTGTGGTGGGTGGGGTAGTGAATTAATCAGTGAATTAATGAATTACCAAAAAAATTAATCAGGGAAGTAGGAAGAGATTATTTTGTGGGGTAAGGGCCCAGTTGAGATTACATACTTACAAATTTACATTTGTAATGGATCCTGTCTACATGGTTTTGTGATTTTTTTTCGGTTTTGTTCATCAACTAAAACAATTTCACGAAAAGGCAACATGAAGATTTTAGTTTATACACCAGAATGGATTGTGGACAAGTGAAAAAGGTTATGGGGTCTCTCAGACTTCCTGGCAAGTTTTTAGGAGGAAGTCTCATTTGATTAGTGAAAAATAGGGTCTTGCTTTAAGAGAAACTAAATGTGTTGTCAACTTTGCTTCCTGTCTAAAATTCCATAGGTTGGTTGGTGTGGAGCATAGTTGGGGAAGTCAGAAAGATAAAACCAGCCTTCCATTCTAGCTAGTTAGAATCGGAGTCCTTGGTTCCTTTTCTGTGTTCTGTGTTCTGTGTAATAGATGGCTGCTTGCTGCTGTAGAAGCTGTATGTTGTGAATGTGTAAGCCCTTACCTCCAGTTAGGTATTTAAATCAGCCACAGACCAACCTCCCTCCCTCCCTCTGTCCCCTGCTCATTCCTGTCTTGCATGTGTGACCTCCCCAGCCCCTTCTTTTCTCTCAGCCTCTTATTTGTGTTGTGTCTGGCTCACTCTTTGAATCTGTGTCTTCATGCCAAACTTCTAGCTTAAAAGCAAAAAAGAATGCTTGAGAAATAACATGCTCTATGTGGAATGTGTGTATGGTTTGGATATTTCAGACCACTGTCGGGTGGAATTCCAGTAAGAAAACTGTGCCAATGAGCATGTTTCAAAAGCCTAGAAGGAACAAGGAAATGGACTGAATAAAATGCAAGAAATCTAGTTTTGATGGGTTTTCATTAAAAACCATGCAGTAGTGAGCAGATGCTTGTGTTCCCTCAGACTGCTGCCATGGCGGGTGATAAGTCTGGGAATCAAAAGGAGGTGGCTTATGGAACTGATTAAACTGTGTTTGGTGCTAAGAGGAAAAATGCTGTAGGCCCTTACATTCTTTAAAGCTTATTTCCAAAATTATAAATAATTACGAATAAAAATGAAAGTTACAATAGTAATACTTTGGTTCTAGCCTACTGTAGTGTACTCCATGGAAGGAATCTTAGAATGAGAAGTGAGGGACCTGAGTTTCCATCTATCTCTGCTGTGCTCCCAATATTACCTTTGATGAATCATGTTACCTTCTTGGGCCTTAATTTTCTTCATCTGGAAATGAGGGGTTGAGGATAGCTGATCTCTTAAGGTTCCTTCTAGCTATTTGGTTCTTTATGGCAGCTCTCCAACAGTTACAGGATTTCATCAATGTGGTTGTCCTCCAAGAGGTATAGAGTACAGCCCATATATATCTATTTTATTACTATTTTTTCTAGTTCCATAAAGTCATTTTTTGGTAGACTGATTGGTATGGCACTAAATATGTAGGTAAAATTGTCACTTTTATTATATTAGCTTGACCCAGCCATGAACAATTGATAATTTTCCAATTAGTTGGATCTGATTTTATTTGTGTGAAAAGTGTTTTGTAGGGGGTGGAGCCAAGATGGCGGCGTAGAAGCAGCAAAGCACCGCAGCTACCACACAACTACCCTACAAATTCATAAAATAGGACTCTAAACAGATTTTCGAGCTCCAAAACTCTAAAAAATACAGAAAACACATCTGTTGCTGCAGGCAGCTCAGCAGGTGGGGCTCTTCACAGCAGTCTGGGAGCCCTGGACGGCCCAGCCTGAAACCCTGGCCGGCCGGCCCCAGGGCATCGGGTGGAGCCAAGTATAGGAGAGCAGATTGGCTGCACTGTAGGCACAGTCCCCACATTTATCAGGCCAGAAGAAAAAAAGGCTAAGAGAAAGGTTTTTGGTTTTTGCTAAATTTGGGAGAGAAGAGCAGTCCGGCCAAACTGCTCCCAGGACAAGGAAACAGCACGAGGGGGCTGTGGCAGCAGGAACGGCTGAGAGCAGCAGCAGCCTCCACTGGGCTGCTTCAAAGCCCCCGGCTTGCAGATAGCAGGGGGGCTGAGGCAATCAATCAGGGCCAAGGGCTCTTGGCATTGAGCGGCCTAGATCTGGATCGTGGTCTTGAGTGGTGGTCCTGGGGTGCGCTTTCAGTGAGCCAAAGCTGGGGGAGGGGGGCCTGCAGCACTCCACTAATAGCTCTGGCAGCTGTGAAGGCCCCAGCAATTTGGGACAGAACTTTCCCCCTCCAGGAAGCAGAGTTCCACAGAGCTAAAAAACCAAGCAGTTAATAGACTGGCCAACATGAGGAAATGAAACAAAGTAAGAACAGCAATAAAACTCTAGAATCCTTTTTTGTGGACAAAAAAGATCAAAATATGGAGGAGGAGGAAGACAACACAGTCAGAACTCCCTCACCAAATGCTTCCAAGACACTGGAAGAATGCCTACTAGCTATACATCAACTGAAAAAGGACTTTGAAAACCAATTAAGAGAAGTGGAGGAAATATTGGAAAGAGAAATGAGAATGATACGAGAAAGTCATGAAAAGAAAGTCAACAACCTGACTGAAGAAAACAATACCT
>JAQQSW010006571.1:0-13921 GCA_028646575.1 Pseudocheirus occidentalis | reverse complement strand
CAAAGTCTTATCCTGGTCATGCTTCTTCAGTCCTCCAGCAGTTCAGCTGGCTCTAGGACCCAGGAGAAAACTCAGCCTTCCAAGCAGCAGCAACAGCCACTTTGGCCTTTACCAGATTCTGGTCTCAGGAAAACTCCAACTCAGTTCTCAGTCAACTTCCAGATGATGGGAGAGAAACTAACTCTCTTTCTCTGTCTCTGTCTCTGTCTCTGTCTCTGTCTCTGTCTCTCTGTCTCTCTGTCTCTGTCTCTGTCTCTGTCTCTGTCTCTCTCTCTCTCTCTCTCTCTCTCTCTTGTTCTCTCAAAGAAAACTCCAACTCCGTTCTTCAGTCAGCTCAGCTCCCAGATGCTAGGACAATCCTGCTTTCTCCAACAGGAGCCACTAGAAGGAAGATTCCCAATTCTGTCTTTCTGTCTCTAGAACTCTTCTTATATACATTCACTGGCCTCCTGTCTCAGCTGATCCCCTTTTGCCAGTCAGCAATAGGGGCAGAGCTCACACCTTCCATACTTAGCCCTAAGTTACTAAGGGTTAAGTATCTGCTAAACTGATTATTGTTACACGAAACCCTTCCAACTTTTTTAATATTCATATTTTCTGTTATGTAATTGCATCTTTACCCTAAAAAAATCTAGCTTGCTTTCTCTGAAATTGCTGGTTCCTCTTGGAACTGTGTCTACTTCATGAAAGGTATCATTCTCAATAAATGCCTATACTTGGATTAGAGTTGGTCTGACTGAATTTTTTAAGATAGTTCCACCACAGCACATAGTGAAACCAAAACAAAACTGTGTACCAGCACAAGCTGAGGTCCTAGATACATAATGCTCACCTTAATGGGAATAGGTGACAACAGGCAACTTTGTTACCTTCCACTCATGGGGCTTCCAGGTCACAAATCTAGGGAGTATTTACAAGGATACCTGTGATAGGGGTGGTATTCTTTCATTAATAAAATTCTGAGACAAAGTTTCTAGGTAGTAAAAGAATGACTCAAAAATATTTACAAATAAACTCTAAAAAAAAAAATCTTGGGCAAAAATTCAACTGGAAGAGGTGAAGCGAGTAAAAATGTTTTTGTCATTGGAGAACCCTAGGTGAAAAATCTGAAAAAGAAATTAGAGCCATCGAAGAAAGAATTGTAAAGAGAATTAACAATTTGGCACAAGTACAAAACCTCATCTAATCAACAAATTCCTTGAAAATTAGCCTAGACCAAATAGAAGTCAATGAAACAAAAAGAAAAAGACTCAAAAAAATTAGAAGAAAAGGTATCTTATAGAAAAAACGATTGACATAGAAAGTAAATAAAGGAGAAAAAATTAAGAATCATCAGACTGCCATGATCAAGAAAAGAGCCTACACCAAACCTGATGTTTTCCTCTACATTTTTCTCCAGCCTCCCAAAATCTTTTGACTTGCCCAAAGCATCCTGAAAGCTGTAAGCAGTCCACAGGCCTAAGGTTGTACAGATCTGGCCTGGACATCCTATTTCAAGAAATCTATGCCTGGATTCTTGGAACCAGAGGGAAAAGTGGAAATAAACTCCACCAGAAACTTTCAGAAAGAAACTCCAGAATGACAATTCCTAAGAACATTATAACCAAAATCACAAGCTTCGAGGTGAAACAAAAAATACTTTACACAGCCAGAAAGCAAGAATTCAAGTACTAAGGAGTCACAGTCAGTATCATACAAGATTTAGCAGTTATCACTATCAAGGAACTTGAATATTACAGAAGGCAAAGGATATGACTTGCAGACAAGAAAAGCTTACCCAGAAAAATGACTATAATCCTAAAAGAGAAAGAAATGATATTTAACAAAACAGTGGACTTCTAAGCACTTCTAAGGAAATGACCGGAGCTGCATAGATATTTTGAAGATCAAACATAGGTGTTAAGAGAAACATAAAAAGATAAATTCAAGCAAACAATCATAAGGGACTAAACAAGAACAAAGTGCTTCCATTCTAATATGGGAAGATGATATACATTACCTTTCATCATCAGGGGTTATACACGGAGTCTAGGTAGAAGGTTCTAAAGCAGTTCTGTTATTTCTTTATGATCTTAAGAAAATAATAAATTGAGGTTTATATACCATAACTACAGTTATGGTATATAAATATAATGGTATGGTATATAAATATAAATATAATGACTACAAGAATTTATAAAGGAGATGATTTCAGAAGACCTATATGAATTGATACAGAATAAAGAATCAGGAGAACAATTTATATAGTGACAGCAATATGGTAAAGACAACTAACTTTGAAAGTATTAGGCACTCTGATCAGGGTAATCACCAACCATGATTCCAGAAGACTAATGATAAAACATTATACCCACCTGAGAAACTCAGTGTAGAATGACACATTTTTTGGACATGGTCAATGTAGAAATCTGTTTTGTTTGACTATATGTATTTGTAACAATGGTTTTGTTTTCCTTTTGCTCCCAACAGGTACTTCTTCCCTCCCCTTCTTTTAGGTTATTATGGTCATGGAAAAAGACAAAGGTTAAGATATGAAGGAAGGGTACATTATGCCTTTATGCCCAGTCCCATTTATTAAACTGACAAGCACATGCTGGCCAAACACAGGAGAATTTTTCCAAGAAGAACAAAAAAACCAAGGAAAGTTGTCTGCCTGAGTGACTGAGTCTGTCTGTCATTTCTGTCATATAGAGTTAGGATTCCCTCCCTCACTCTACCTCCACCTCCCTGCCAAGAGATATGAAGGGATTAGGTTTAGGAAAGGTATTTGTCCTTTCTTTAAGATAAAGGAGCCAACTATATATAGCCTGAGGCTCTGGAAAATCTGTCTGTGTTTTAGCAGTCTAGAGTTATGCCTATCTGATTGTCCATCTGCTATAACCAGAACCCACAGGTACAGACACATATAGCAGAAAATGGACATGAGAGCAATGCCAATGATGACCAACTGCAATGGATCACAAAGTTGAGGGGTGGGGGGAAAACTGGTATAAGATGACTGAAAAGACAGGAAGGGGTCAGTTTGTGAGGGGGCTGGATTAACAGCATCCCCCTTCCCCACTTAGATAATTTAAATTTAAAGCTATGCACTTAAAGAACATCTTTTTTTGCCCCTTCTTTCTTTAAATCTTTTCTTGCCACAAGAGCCCTGGGTCTTCCCCTCACACAAGAGTAGCCTTTGTTATTTTTATTACGGACTATAACACAAAAGCACAATAAAATAAAATGAATGCTTTCATAGAGGAAATTCATTAGATGAGTTACTGATGTAATCTAATAATGGGATAGGAAACTACAGCAAATTACCAGAGTACATAATTAAAGTAAATGTATTTTCGAGTCCTTTATTGTTTAGTATCTTTTCGGGTCTTGATCTTTCTCTTCCTTTTCCTCTAACCTCCTTCCTCTTTTCTTTTTCAAAATGAAAAGGGGGACTTTAGCAACCTTAGATCCCCTGTTCTTTTTTTAGAATAATGTACCTCAAAAATTCCATTCCCTAAATGATGAGGCAGGCAAAGAACACAGAGGAAGAAACAAAGGTGTGCTGAGGACTCTAATCAGGTCCTTTAGGGAGGACACTTGGGCCAGCTCTTGAATGATTACACCCACTTTGGTTGTTTTTTTTTTCCTGTGAAGGAAGCAGTACTACTGAATGACTAACAGCAATCTTGTGCTTTAAATTATTTTTTACAGTAGTGGGAATGGATGGTGATTATATCTGTCCCCCTATTGCCAGAGACCAGATTCACGGGTTTATCTGTATACTAACCAACTTAAGAAGCTTTCTCCCTGTTTTTGACCTGAAAGTTTGGTTAAAGGAGGCAAACAGGTTAGGTCAGCGGTTCTCAACCTGTGGGTTATGTTCAATTAAAATACATCCTGCACATCAGATATTTACATTACGATTCATAACAGTAGCAAAATAACAGTTATGAAGTAACAATGAAAATAATGTTATGGTTGGGGATCACCACAACATGAGGAACTGTATTAAAGGGTTGCAGCATTAGGAAGGTTGAGAACCACTGGGCTAGGTGATATGTAAATCCATATTGTTTATTCCCTTAAAGCTAGCCAAAGCTAGGGAACTTGTTCATACAAGGAGCCAAAACATGAGTTCTGACTGACTGATAAAAGAGTGACCAGGCTTAAATATGTTTTAGAACAAATCCCAACTCAACATGTATGTGTCACTCAAATGTATGATCTTCATATATGTTTAACCATATTATAAGGAATTTTCTTAGTTGAATAGGTGGCAAATACAATAAGATAAGAGAGTTGACAAAGTGTCAATTGAAATTATGACCCTCCCTGCCCTACCAGAAAGTAAGAGAGCAGAGCAGGGGAGGGGCTTTACAGTGGAATTGCTGTTTTAGGGTTGGGGCAGGGGCAAGACGGGGAGAAAATTTGTAATTCAAAAATGTCATGAAAATGAATGATGTAAACAAAAAAACAAATTTTAAAAATACTTAACAAAAAAAAAGAAATTATGAACCAGGTTATCCGTGTTTTCTTGCCATAACATAGTGTGTGTCTAAGAAAAAATATTAAGAAAATTTGTTCAAGAGTGTCTCTGGTTAAGGACCTCATCCTTAATGGTTATAAACAGAGGAAAAATGCTCTTAAGACAGCCCCATCTGGCATTGTTGACATAGAAAGGGGTATTCTCTGAGTTTACTTCAGAAAACAAAGAAGGTATTAGGTTCAGGCTCTTCTTCTGGTTAATTAGTTCAGGCTCTGGGGCAGCTAGGTGATACATGGGGCAACTAGGTGGTGCAGTGAATAGAGCATCCACCCTGGAATCAGGAGGACCTGAGTTCAAATTCAGCCTCAGACACTTGACACCTACTAGCTGTGTGACCTTGGGCAAGTTACTTAACCCCAACTGCCTTGCCTTCCTCCCAACAAAAAAAAAAAAATTAAAAAAATTAGTTCAGTTTCTGGCTCTTATTAAGGTCCAAAAATGATACTAAATGATTATCACTATGTAATGGTTCTTTTTTGTTAGCCGTGATGTAGTACAAAGAATGCTTCACTTGGAGTTGGAGTCCCTGATTTGGGACTTAAAATCCCCCAATCTCAATTTCTTCATCTGTAAAATGGGAGACAAGACTTATCTATCCATCTCACAAAAAGACTGTAAGACTCAAGATAATACATATGAGAGTACTTAGTAAGCTATAAAATACAATACAAGTGTAGGTATTATCATTATTACCAAGCCCTGTAGAGTGAAGGGATACTTTCGAAAGAGAAGAACACATAGGAAGCAAGGTAGATGTCATATGGCTCTTGATTCTGTGTTTTTGACACCCAGGAAGACTGTGCTAGGCAGGAATAAAAGAGGAAAGGTATAGAAAGGATGACTTAAAGGAAGCAAAGAAAACCTATAGATACTACTAATCAAAAATATTTAATCCATACAATCTATTCATTAGAGATGCATTTGGATTAATAAACTTTTGGTTTTAAAATCTAAGAAAGAAAACCTCATTCATACTTTTAATCAGATAATCAGATCAATACCTCCTGAGCTCTTAGATTATAGAAACTGATTGATGGAGTCTTCCAGAACCAGGAGGGAAATATTACAGCCATTCTTAGATCTTCTAAGATATTTCCTGGCTGTAGATGAAAGAGTGTGCCAGATGAAGTGATGTTCAATAAAACCAAAGGAAAACACCAATAAGTTTTTTTTTCAATCAAAGACTGCCCAAGAAGACAGCCAGAAGCCTGAAGGCATTCTGATCGGAGCACACCAACCTCTGTGTCTATAATCTTTACCCTCTCCCTATCTACTGGTTCTTTCTCTACTATCTTCAAACATACCCTGCTCTCCCGATCTTAAATTTGTTTTCCCATTAAATCCTATCATTTTCTCAGCTATGGTATTATCTCTTCTTTACTCTGCCAAACTCTTAGAAAAAGCTATCAATTTTCAATGCCTCTTCTCATTTCACTTACTTCTTAGTCCTTTGACCATATAAATTAATAGAAGTTGCTTTCTCCAAAGACACCAACAATCTCTTAATTGCCATATCTGATGGTATATCTGCTGCATTTAACACTATTGATCACCCTCTCCTCCTACATACTTTCTACTCCTGGTTCTCCTCTTACCTGCTTAGCCACTCCTCAGTCTTCTTTGCTGGATCATTATTCACATCGAGACTCCTAACTGTGGATATTCCCCAAAGCTTTGCCCCAGTCCCTCTTCTCATCTTTATGCAAATGACTTAAATATTTATATAACTAGCCCCAGTCTCTTCAGTCCCACAACACTAACTGCTTGTTCAACATTTCAAACTGGATGTTCCAAATTCAACTTGACCAAAAGAGAATTCATTATCATTTCTTCCAAAGTTTCCCTTCATTTGAATTTTTCTATTTCTGTCAAAAGCACCACCATTCTACCAGTCTTGCATGTTTATGACCTCAGCATTATCCTGGACTCTACAACTGTCACCCAACATATCCAATCAATTGCAAAATCTTGCCATTTCAGTCTCCACATCTTTCATATCTGACTCCTTCTCTCTATTCACAAAGGAAGTACGTTAGGTTAGGCACTTATCATCTCTCACCTAGATTATTACAAAAAGTCTACCTTCCTCAAGTATTCTATCCTATACATCACCACCAAAGTGATTTTCCTAAGGTAGATTTGACCATGTCCCTCACTCAGTAACTCTAGAATCAAATATAGACCTCTTTGTTTAGCCTTTAAAATCCTTCATAACCTACCGATTCTAACCCATTTCCAGTCTCAATGTACATTATTTCCTTCTAACACTCAGTAATCCAGTTAGACTGGTCTACTTTCTCTCTATTATTCATATAAAACATTCCATTTCCATGCTTTTGCCATAACTGTTTTCTCATAACTGGAATTCACTCCCTTTTTACCATCACTTCATCAAACTCCCTTTCATATCTATTGATATAGATGATACATACATATACATCTGTATCTACACATATGTGCATAGTTGTATATATGTGTGTGTGTGTGTATAATCTCCTATCATAGCATTGTTATAGCTAGCTAACTTTGCTTTGGTAGTTCTTTACTTTATTGTTTATGATAAATTGGTAAGTACCGTGACTATACGTGTACTTTTGAAATATGCACATACCATGTCCTGAATGTAAATTGGGCATATTGTCAGTCAGCCAATTAGTCAGTCAATCAATAAACATTTTTAAAGCACCTACTATGTGCCAGGCACTGTGCTAAGTGCCTAAGGACACACACAAAAAGGAGAAAACAGCCCATACTTTCAAGGAGCTCACTGTTTAAGGGGAGAGACAACGTGCAAACAACTATGTACAAACAAGCAATATATAGGATAAATAGTAAATAAACAATAGAAGAAAGGCACTACAATTAAGAGAGGTTATAAAAGATTTCCTGCAGAAGGTGAAATTTTAGTTGGGACTTAAAGGAAGACAAAGAAGCCAGTAGATTGAGGTAAGGAGGGAGAGCATTCTAGACAGAGAAGGTTGGTTGCTATCCATGCTCAAAGAGGGCCAAAATGACATCATTATGTTGGGGTTAAGCTACAGTGTGTCCAACTGTGGTCTATTAGATTATTATGAGCTTGGAAGTCTCTACCACAGGTCAGACATGAATGGCCCATGTGAACATTTGAAGTGGAGATGTCTCAAAAATTGTGCATCACATATTTCTTTTGAGCTAATGCAATTCTGTTTTGCTCATAGAGCATAGTGTCTTCTCTGATGAGGGCACATCATGTTGGGTAGTTCTGTGCTAGTGTCTCCTATGTCTCACAATCAGTTACAAAGTTCTTCAGAGAGACCTTGAGGGTATCCTTGTTCTGGCCTCCATGTGAGCACTTGCCTTTTGTGAATCCTCCTCAAAATAATATACAAAATGTACAATTGGCATTTGGACAACATGGCCAGCCTATCAGAGTTGTGCTTTCTGCAGTAGAGTTTGAACACTGAGCAGTCTGGCTCAAGAAAGGATCTCAGTATCTAGTACCTTATCTTGCCAGGTGATCTTCAGAATCTTCTGAAGATAATTCAAATGGAAGCCTTCTTGTCAAGGCACTGGTATGTAGTCAAGGTATCACAAGCATATGACAATAATGTCAGCATATCAGCTCTTAGGCAGTCTAATATTTCTCTCCCACACTTTCCATTGGAACCTCCCAAATACTGAACTAACTCTGTCAATACATGCGTCAGCCTTGTCATCCGTGGGTACATGCCTGGAAAGTATACTGCCAAGGTGAGTGAACTTAACCACAGCATTCAACATTTTGCCATTTGCTGTAACCAGTGGTTCTACATATGGATAGTGAGGTGCTAGCTGTGGAGAACCTATGTTTTCTTGGTGTTGTCAGGCCAAAATGAGCAAAAGCAGCAGAGAATTGAGCCACATTCTGTTGTATCTCAACCTCAAAAGCTGCACTGAGTGCATAATCATCTGCAGACTAAAAGTAGAATTCCAACTTTCCCTCCACTTTAGTCTTGACTTATGGCTTTTTAAAGTGAAATAATTTACCATCAGAGCAAGCTGACCTTGATGCTGTTTTTGTCCTCATTGAAGGTGTCTGAGAACATTACTGAAAACATCATGCTTAAAAAGCATGGGAGCAAGCACACAGTCCTGCCTCACTCCATTGGTGACTGTAAAAGCACAAGAGTATCATCCATTATCCTGAATCTGAGCAAGCATGCCATCATGAAACTAATGTACAATACTGATGAACTTCTCTGGGCAACCTAATTTTCTCATGATCTTCCACAACCCCTCACAACTAACAGTATCAAAGGCCTTGCTCAGATCAATGAACACTGTATACAGAACCTCTGTTCTGCTACTGGCATTTCTCCCAATTGGACAGCAAACACTGTATCAACTGTTCCTCCACCCTTTCTGAAGCCACACTGGCTCTCAAGTAGATGACCATCTTCCAAGTGAAGGATCAATCTATTAAGGAGATCTCTGGTAAAAAATCTTGCCAGTGGGGCAGCTAAGTGGTGCAGTGAATAGAACACCAGCCCTGGAGTCAGGAGACCTGAGTTCAAATCCAGCCTTAGACATTTAACACCTACTATTGTGTGACCTTGGGCAAGCCACTTAACTCCAACTGCCTTGCCTTCCCCACTCAAAAAAAAGTATCTTGCCAGAAATTACTAAAAGAGAGCTCCCTCTGTCATTGTCACAGCACAACCTGTTTCCTTTTTCCTTATAGACATGGTCAGTGGAAGCATCTTTGAACTCCTGGGAGATAATCTCCTTTGTTTGAGCAGCAGACTTATAAATCTCAGACAAAATAGAATCAGCACTAGGTGCTTTGCCACATGAGAGGAGCCTAATGGCATTCAAAACTCTTCTTCAATGGGAAATTTGACCAGAGAGGGATTGACTTCAACCTGAGGTATATAGTCAATGGCTTCAACATTGGTTGATGATGATGATAAGACCACTATGGAAGGGCTAATTATCATGTCCTTATCACTAATCAATGTGGCTTAATCACTGCTGAGTATCTGAGATACTCCATGGGTCTTTGGTCCATAAATAGCCTGAAGGCTATTTATATCATAAAAATATATTTATATAAAAATATTATAAAAGCACCTTGGATTTTCATTAGCAGCCTAAAACTGAATTTCATCCACCCTCCTACTGAGTCAAGAATCCTGCTTCTCTCTAAGCTTCCCTTGTACTTTACATTTTTAAAAATAACATTTTCTTTTTCCCCAATTATGTGTAAAAAAATTTTTAACTTTCTTTTTTTTAAAAAAAATCTTAAGTTCCAAATTCTCTCCCTCCCTCCCCTCCCCTTCTCTGAGACAGCAAGCAATCTGATATAGGTTATAAATGTGAAATCATATAAAACATGCATCCATATTAGTCATTTTGTGGGAGAAAATTTGGACCAGAGGAAGGAAGGAAGGAAGGAAGGAAGGAAGGAAGGAAGGAAGGAAGGAAAGAAGGAAGGAAGGAAGGAAGGAGGGAGGGAGGGAAGGAGGGAAGGAAGGATGGAAGGAAGGAAGTGAAAAATACTATGCTTCAGTCTATAGTCAGATGCTCTAAGTTGTTTCTCTGGAAGCAGATAGCATTTTTCATCATGAGTCCTTTGGGATTATTTTGCATCATTGCATTGCTGAGAATAGCTAAGCCATTCACAGTTGTTCATTGTACAATATTGCTGTTATTGTTTACAGTGGTCTCCTAGTTCTGCTTAATTCATTCTGCATCAGTTCATGTAAGTCTTTCCAGGTTTTTATGAAAGCATCTTGCTCAGTATTTCTTATAGCACAATAGTATTCTATTACATCATATGCCACAACTTGTTCAGTCATTCCTTAATTGTTGGACATACCTTCAGTTTCCAATTCCTTGTGACCACAGAAAGAACTAATAAATATGTCCTTGTCCAAATAAATTCTTTTCTCTTTTTTGGGATACAGACCTAGTAGTACTATTGCTGGGTCAAAAAGTTTGCACAGTTTTGTAGTTCTTCAGGCATAGTTCCAAATTGCTCTCTGGAATAGTTGAATCTGTTCACAACTCCACCAAGAGCACATTAGTATCCCCATTTTTCCCCACATCTCCTCCAATATTTATCATTTTCCTTTTCTATCATATTAGCCAATCTGTTTAATATAAGGTGGTACCTCAGAATTGTTTTAATTTGTATTTCTCTAATCAATAGCAATTTAGAGCATTTTTTCATATGATTATAGATAGCTTTGATTTCTTTGTCTGTAAACTGCTTATTCATATCCTTTGACCACTTATCAATTGGGGAATGACTTGTATTCTTATAAATTTGACACAATTATTTATATATTTGAGAAATGAGGCATATCAGAGATATTTGCTGTAAAAATTTTTCCCAATTTTCTACTTTCCTTCTAATTTTGGTTGCACTGGTTTTGTTTGTGCAAACCTTTTGAAATTTAATATAATCAAAATTATCTGCTTTGCATTCTGTAATGTTCGCTATATCTATATCTGTATATCCTAAATTCTTGCCTTATCTATAGATTTTACAAGTAAACTGCTCCTTGTTCTGTTAATTGATGAACTTTTGATGAACTTAAACTCTGCCTTCTTAAAGACAACAAACTATCCTGCTGAAAAACCCTGTGGAGTTCTCATTTTTCATTCAGAAGATTCTGAATTTCCCCATCATTTTCATCAAATCAGTCTTGATATTTGTGAGTTTTCTGGCCAGATGAATAAATGTGATACTATACACCAAATCTCTGAAAAACTTCCCACTCCTTTTCTACTCCATTGTTGCCAGCCATGTGTTGGCTCACTTTTCTTTCCAAGTTAGCAACAAACTGTTGATACTTGGAGAAGCTTTAATCTATTGACATTAAGTGTTCTAGTCATCTTGCCTTGATGCCCCTGGTTTTGTTGAATGAGAATGTTTAGCTTGTAGAGAATAAATCTATGATTGGTCCTGCACTCTATGCTACACATCACCATTATTTTCATATCCTGTCTGTCTCTTCTCCTTACAGTGACATAGTCTACTAAATGCCAATGTTTTCTGCAAGGGTGTATCCACAAAGTTTAATTGCATTTAGGTAAACAGAAAACTGTGTTGGTGATGAGAAGGTTATAAGACACACAAGTCTTCAGTAGTAAGTGATAGTTACTGTTAGTCTTTCCAACTCCATTCCTCCCAAGGACTCCCTGTTATATCTGATAGTTTTGGTCTACCCTAGCATTAAAGTCACCCAAAATTACAAGCTAGTCCTCTTTCATCAAATTGATTATGAGAGTATCTAGGTCTTCATAAAATTTTTCTTTGACTTCATCAGGGTTCATCATGGAGGCAGCATATGCCTTGATGATGGGAGCATAGTATTTTCCTTCAAGTAGCAATTACATTGTTGTGAACCTGTTATCCACTTCTTTTGGGAGGCATACAAGCTTTTTCACTTGATTAGTTTTGATTGGGAAACCTACATCAGTGTCATAGCATTCCTCTTTACTGATGCTACTCTGGAAAAACACGTATCAAGCTCCAACCTCAGTAAACTGGTCTTCATTTGTCAGCCTTGTTTCACTCAGGGTTGCTATTTGGATGTAATACCTGCTGAATCTTTTCACGATAAGAGTTTTTCATCTTTCAGATATGCTAGATTTCTTGTTGTCCATAGGTGTGCACACATTTCATGCATCAATGATGAATGGAAACATCTTTACAAAAGTTTTTGTGTATTTTTGGCATTCCAACCACAGGGTAGGATCTCTGACTGCCACATTAAGCAGGCCAGGGTTAAGCTAGGTGAAGCAGACAATTTTTAGGTCTTCTTTTCTAGATGCTTTCTTAGTCCAGGAAGTGAGCAGGGTGGTCCTTAAGAAAGGCTGCTCAGGGGGTGGAGACAAGGTAGGGACTCACCTGAGCTCTCCTACAAACCTCTCCAAATACCATTTTAAAATTACTCTAGAGATATTCTAGAGCAGCAGAGACCACAAAAAGACAGAGTGAAACAAATTTCTATCTCAAGAAAACTTGTAAGGTCAGCAGGAAAGGTCTGTCAGACCTGGATGAGAGTGAAGCACAATTCAGCACAGGCCCTGCCAGCCAATCCCCAGCCCTAACAAACCAGGAGCAGGCCTTGGGAGTGATTAAATCAGCAGCAGCAGTAGCTACTTCCAGAGTTCTCAGCCTACAGACAGCAGGGATCAAGCTAATGACATTATGAGAAACAAAGAAACAATAAAACAAAACCAAAAGAATGAAAAAATAGAAGATAATGTGAAATATCTGTTTGGAAAAACAACTGACCTGGAAAATAGATCCAGGAGAGATAACTTAAAAATTATTTGGCTACCTGAAAGCCATGATTAAAAAAAAGCTTAGGCGGAGCCAAGATGGCAGCATAGAAGCAGCAAGGTTCCACAGCTCCCACACAACCACCCTATATACACATAAAATATGACCCCAGATAAATTCTAGGACTCTCGAACTCACAAAAATACAGAAAACACATCTCTCACTGAAGGCAGCTAGGCAGCAGGGGCTCATCGTGGTAGGCCAGGAGTTGAGGCCAGCCCAGCCTGAAAAGGAAATGCAGCCAGGCCAGGCCCCAGAATGGTTGGGAGGAGCTGAGCCAAGCTGCAGCCAGTCTACAAGAGGGAAGATCTATGACACCTCAAGCAACTACCAAGGCATGAAAAACAAGATTTAGAGAAAGGCAGCTTGGCAGGAGGTGCTCATCCAGCAGGCCGGCAGGCTGGGAGCCAAGACCAGCCCAGCCCAGACCAGCCCACCCTGAGACCAAAACTGTGGCCAGGCCCAATGGTGATCACAAGCCTCCCAAGCCACAGCATGAGTCTACTTCAGAGAAGATCTACTGCACCTGGAGGGATCTTCACACCTAGCAAACCAGGATTAGGAACGTCAATGAAAGTGAAACTTTGAAACTTAATTTGGGGGAGGAAAAGCAGGTTGGCCAATCCGCCCCCAGGGCAAGGAAGCAGTGGGGGAAGGGCAGAAATTGCTGTAACCTGCAGCTGCCCCCACTGGGCTGCTTCAGAGCCCCTGGCCTGCGGAACCCACAGAGGGGCTGAGTCAATTGATCACGGCCAAGGGCTCTTGCATTGAGCAGCCTGGATCCAGATCATGGTCTTGGGTGGTGGGCCTGGGGTGAGCTCTCAGCAAGCCAAAACTGGGGGGGGGGCTGCAACACCCCCCCAATAGCTCTGGCAGCTGTGAAAAGCCCAGCAATTTGGAACAGAGCTTTCCCCCCTGGAAGCAGAGTTCCACAAAGCTAAAAAAAACAATCAATTAATTGACTGGCCAACATGAGGAAAAGGAAGCAAAATAAGAACAGCAATAAAACTCTAGAATCCTTTTTTGTGGACAAAAAGGATCAAAGCATGGAACGGGAGGAAGACAACACAGTCAGAACT
>JAQQSW010006570.1:0-13921 GCA_028646575.1 Pseudocheirus occidentalis | reverse complement strand
ACATCACCTTCTATTTTTTTTCATTTGTTTGGATCTGTTTAATAGTATCTTGATTTCTCATAAAGTTATTTGCTTCCATTTGCTCCACTCTAATTCTGAAGGAAAATTCTCTTCAGAAAGCTTTTGAGATTCTTTTTACATCTGGCAAATTAGACTTTTTAAGGCATTCAATTCCTCATTGGCTTTTTGGGCCTTTTGCCATTTGAGTTAATCTATTTTTTAAAGTGTTGTTTTCTTCACTCAGGTTGTTGACTCTCTTTTCATGATTTTCTTGCATCATTCTCATTTCTCTTCCCAATTTTTCCTCCACTTCTCTTATTTGGTTTTCAAAATCCTTCTTAAGCTGATCTATGGCTTGTAGGCAATCTTCATTTTTCTTGGAAGCATTTGGTGTGGGAGTTCTGACTGTGTTGTCTTCTTCCCATTCCATGCTTCGATCCTTTGTGTCCCCAAAGAAGGAATCTAAAATTCGATTGCTGTTCTTCCTTTGCTTCCTTTGCCTGTTTATGTTGTCAGTGAGTTATCTGTCTTTTTAGCTCTGTGAAACTCTGCTTCCAGAGGGGAAAGCTCTGTCCCAAATTTCTGGGGTTTTCACAGCTGCTGGAACTCGTAGGAGGCTGCTGCAGCTCCTACCAGCTTTGGCTCACTGAAAACGCACCCCAGGACCACCTCCCAAGACCACAATCTGGATCTAGGCCACTCAACACAATAGCACTTAATCACTGAAAGATTGCTTGACCCTCCCCCGCAGCCTGCAGGCCAGAAGCTCTGAAGCAGCTGTGTAGAGGCAGCTGCAGGGCCACCACTTCTGCTGCTTCCTTGCCCTGGAGGCAGTTTGGCTGTACCGCTTTTCTCCCCCAAATTTAGCTGAGTTCCACTGATCTTTCACTTAGTCCTTATTTCTTCTGGCTTGATAAATGAGGGAACTGCCACAGCTGCCACTGATCCACTCTCTTGAAGGCTCCAGCTGCGGCTTGTCCTGGCTGCCCCAGGGCCAAACCATGGTTTCAGGTTGGACTGGTTTCGGCTCCCAGTGCTGCAGTGAGCCCTTCCTGCTAACCTCCCTTCAGTGGGAGATATGTTTTCTGTATTTTTATGTGAATTTTGGAGCCCTAAAGTTTGTTTAGAGCCATATTTTATGTGTATTTGAGGTGTCTATGTGTGAGCTGTGGCATTTTTCTGCTTCTATGCTGCCATCTTGGCTCCGCCTCCCTGGGAACTCTTTTTTGAGGCACAGAGCTATATAGAGAAAGGTTCTTGGGGCCTGAAGGCAAAGGAATGGACTGGGGACACCCTAGCCCCTTATTCTTCCCAGATCATTAAAAATAAGAACAGTCCCACTGAATCAGAGTCTAAGTTAATTTCAGCCAAATATGAAAATCTTCACTCTCTTATGCCCCAAACCCATATCCAGAAGTCTCTTTTCTGTGCAAATTAATTCAAAGTAGTTCAGAGATACACTGGCTGTTTTTCATGTTCAGGAACAAACTGTTGTCCCATTTTCTCCCCAAATTGAAAACTTAACTGTAATCACTAAAATAACATTTTTAGCTAGCATTTGTAGAGAGGTTTAACGTTTACAAAGCACTTTGCAAATATTTTCACATGACAACATTGAAAGGTAATAGATGGCTTTCTCTCTCTCCCTTTGGCCTCTTCCAGTTGGTGGAGTGCCTGTTTGTGCAGACTGCAGTGTAAAGATGGCTAAGTCTAAGAACCATACCACCCATAATCAGTCAAGAAAATGGCACAGAAATGGCATCAAGAAACCTAGGTCACAGAGATACAAGTCTCTGAAAGGGGTTGACCCAAGTTTCTGAGAAACCTGTACTTTGCCAAGAAACACAACAAGAAGGTGCTGAAGAAGATTCAGGCCAACAACGCGAAAGTCATCAAGGCCTAAGCAGAGGTCATCAAGGCCCTGAGCACCAAGGCCTCCAAAGTCAAGCTCCTCAGGCCCAAGATCCCCAAGGCCAGTGCCTGGTGGGCTGGCCTCAAGATGGCTACCAAGAGTCCAGGTCTAGGATTGGCATCAAACGTCCAGGCTCCAGGATCATGAAGCCTGACTCTAAGGTTGCCAGAACCACTGATCCCAAGGCTACCAAGCCCACTGACCCCAAGGTCACCAAGTCTGACCGGAAGGTCACTCATTCTGATTCTAAGGCTACTAAGCTTGCCAAGTCCAAACCCAAAGATGCTAGGGCTAAAGCTGCTAGTCCTAAGCTTTCAAAATAGATGCTTCAGGACAGAAGGACTTGTTTAAAGCTAAAACCACCCTTTTTTCCCAGCCAGGGTATGATTATTCACTATTTTGTACAAATAAAGGAAATGGTGAGTCATAAGAAAAAAAAATAAAGGTAATAGATGCTATTATGTTCCCCATTTTACAGGTGAGGAAACTGAGGCAAACAGAGATTAAGTGACTTGCTTAGAGGCACACAATTACTAAAGCAAGATCTGAACTCAGATCTGAGCCTGAACTCTGTCCATTGTACTATACCTTATTAGCATTTTGAAAAACATGTCAGCTTTTATTCACAATAGTTATATCAAACTAGTCTTCAAGCACAATTATCATACATTAATTCCATAGCAAAAGGTCACCAAAATTTAATAATTTCCAACTAAATAGTCAGAGATTTACTGCATACACACACACACACACACATATGCAAAATATTTATTAAACATCAAGTAAAGTCCAGAAATCCCCTGGCTGGGCAACTGTGTACCTCTTCCATAACCATGGGGGTGAGACTTCATACCAAAGGAAGAGACCAACAAACTTCAAATTGATTATAGGTAATATTTTAATCAATCATTATAATTACTTACAAAACACGGGCAATCTGGGGTGGCTGCCAGAGAGTTCAATGAATCCCCACAAAGACCCCCCAAAATCCCCATGGTAATTATAGAAAACAGACAAGGGGAAGAAGAAATAGAGAATGCATCACTACTGATTGGTGAATATTTGGGGTTTTTTGCTTAGTATTGAGTTCATTTCCAAGCTTGGGCTTTAAGCCAATGTTACTGAGTAAGAGACTAAAAATACTAAATTGTGTACAGGCCACAAAATAGTCACAAACAGGTCACCATATTCTTGTTATGACTTTTACATTATCTGAATTATGATTCAGATATTATTTTTTATTCGCTATCCAAGTTATGATTTTTAACAGGTCACAATGACCAGGCTACTACCTTTCACAGAGTTTACATTCATGACTTTTTACTTCTTACTGGGTATTATGGTTTTTCCCCAATCAGGTCCCCACACACCAACTATGTTATAGGCACTATATTAAGTGTGGGGGATATAAATATGAAAAAAGACAGTCCTTGCTCTCAAGACACTTACAGTCTAATTGAGAAAGGCATACACAAAAAAGAAGCTGAAAAGAGGGTGAAGGAACGGGAAAGGTAGCCAATGCCAGGGATATGGTGAAAAAATCAGAAAAAGCCCAAAGTAGAGCAACCAGGTGAGAAATGAAGTGGTCTGAGCTGAGCTCCCTCTTTAAATGGAGGTTTGGGAGTCTATGGCTGTATCCTCTTATCAGAGAGACAGAGGGTAGTAGTGAAATAGTCCCAGGACTGATGCAAACTTCTAGAATGATGAAGTTTTCCCAATTAATGAGCTTCCTGGGGCATGACAAAGAGACCAGGAGAGTCCCAGGTACCATCCAGGTACAGATGCCTAGGGCACTACAGCTTTGGCCTCAAACTACTGATGACAATTCCTTCTATCTTGTTGTTGAAACAGTTCCAAATATAGCTGATTTTCATAATGTCAAATTCACCTCTCTGTCTTTTCCACAAAAATATTATGAGAGACTGTCAAATGAATCACTAAAATATAGTTGAACTCTAACTACAGTATTCCTTTCATCAGTCTAGTAAGCCCACCAAAAGAAGAGATTAGAAAGAAATGAGATTAGACTGGTTGGTCTTGATGATGAAACCATGTTTGGTCTTTTGATCACCATTCCCTTTTCTAGTTTTTATTAATTATCTTTTAATTATATGTTCCAAAATTTTATGAGGAATCAAAGCAAAGTTCATTAGCATTCCATTCTCTTTCCCTTCCTGAAAATCCAGACATCTGAGTTTTTGCAATATTTTCTGCCATTGCTCCCTTTCTCTCTTGAGGACACTTCCATCCTGCCAGTCACTCTCATTCACAAACTTGATTCATCCTTAACTCCACTGTCCCTACCATTGTGCCCTGCCCCTGTATTCAAACAACTGCCACATATTATTGATTTTAGCTCGCTAATTTCTCATCTGAGCTCTTCCCTCCACTCCCAATTCTCATTTGAACCTTCAGCACCACTCATTTGGATATTTGCAATAACCTCTTAATTATTTTCCCTTCTTCCAGTCTCCCCCTTCTCAAATTCATCTTCCATAAAAGTGACAAAATAGTCTTCCTAGTGAACAATTCTGACTACATTACTTCCTCTGTTTTAGAATCCTCAATGTCAACCTATCATCTCTTAGACTAAAATAAAAAGTAAAACCCTTAGCTTAGCATTGAAAGCAAATTTGTCTATAGATGACCCTTCCCCACCATTCATGCTTTTCTTCTTAACCCATTCTATTCATAGTCAAATTGGTCTGATTGCTATTCTCTGACCTTCAAATTAAACTCTTGCCTCCATGCCTTTTCCATAGGTTATACCTTTTGCTTGGAATGCACTCCCCCCTCACCACATCTTTTTAGAACTTTATCTTCATTCAAGATATTGCTTTGGCTTGCCTCTTAGAGGAAGTTTTACTTGATCACCAAGGAATAGAACTTTTCACTTCCTCAAATTATATTATATTTACATTTTATGTTCTCTAGTAGAAAAGGGACTCCTTGAGAGCAGGTAGTGTTTTGGAATTTTGTCTTTGTGGTCCCTTTGCAGAGGACCCAGCACACAGTGAATGCTTTAAAAATTGATGTACCAGGAAAACCATATTTGTGAAGCTGCCTTGAAACCAAGGGAACAGCAAATGCTTGATAGTCTAGTGTGCTCAATAGTTTCAAAAGCTATGGAGAGGTTTTAGAGGTTAAGAACTGAAACAAATTCTGATGAATTGGTCATCAGGAGATCATTGGTGACTTCTAAAAGAAAAGTTTCCAGAAATGACAATGTACAAAATTGACCTACAAAAAAGAGGTGACATGATATAGTGTAATAGCAAGTCATACTGGAAATGAAGAAAATCTAGGTTCAAGTCCTACCCTTGACAATCACAGGCAGGGACTAAACCTTTCAATGCCTTGGTCTACTTTCTAAGACTGTAATTCATTTCATTTTGCAATGCCCTAGGGAATTGTCTAAAACCATAATCAGAGAATGTGAACTTCTGAGTCATGTGACCAACAATGACTCAGCCTAGACACTTTCTCTAATTCTTAGGAATCCTCAAATCTCTTCAAAATAGGAATTATGTGCAAAAGATAAAGTAATTTCAGCTGAGTCCACAGTCTAAGACACCAAGAACCCTAATGAGGTGAAAACCCAATGAACTAATAGCAGAGAAAGCTAAACTCTACCCCAAGCCAAAATACTTTCTCAGCACCATCTCTCTCAGGACCCACCAAGCTCTGGAAAAGCTGCATAAACTGACCCTAGGGGCTTGCAACAAAACTTGTTCCTACTCTTCCTCCAGCCAGTGATTCAGTAAACTAAAATGGAAAAGCTTATCTTGGCAGGGAAAGCAGCAAGGCAGGCCTCTGTACCACAGCAGAACTCAGTTAGAGAACTCAGCTAAAGAAGGAACTCTATTAGGATGTGAACATGGGTGCATGCATGTGTATCTATGTATAGTTCTTTGATCCCCCAGTAAGTGAGCCTTAGGAAAAGAGCCTGGCATCTACCTGAGGCTTATTCTGTAACCCCAAAGGTCACTTGGGACAGAGACTGAGGAAACTGCTTTGAGGTCTAACCTCCCAGGAAAACATGGTCAGGCAGTCAGAAAGCAAGCACTAGGGAAATACAAGGAAAAAAAGACTAAAATTACCAAAGATTTCAGGAGGAAGAAAATGGAATTAAAGTTTGAGCATAAGCAGATAAAACAATAGGGGAGATATTAACAGAGGGGAAGATGGCCTCCAGATCACCTAAACAAGTCCAGATTTCTATGAATCTACATAGCAAGGAAAGGGAAAATATATTAACACCCAAAGAGAAAGTGAACCCTGTGGATTTCCAAAAGAGCATGGAGATAAGCAATATATTCCTAAATTATTTAAAAGAGGAATAAGAATTATAAAAGTAGAATTTATGGCCAAACATCCCAAACAAATAACAGGAACTTGAATCCACGGTGGCAAGTCTCCCTAGAAAGCAAGAGAGAGAATAATTGATTGGCAATACAATCATGTAGAAGTGTAAAGGACAATCTGAAAAAGAAACAAAAGTAAGAGAAAATATGGTCTCTATAAAAACAAAACATATTTAAAGACAGGCTATGTAGAAACAATTATAGGTCTCCATGAGAATACTAATAAGTAAAAAACCTAAATACCATAATGCAAGAAATAATACAAGGACACTCCCCAGAAGTTCAGCACAGAAAAAAGAATGCCAATTGAAAAAATCTACATAATACTTGGGGGAGGGAGAGGTGGAAACTATGTTGAAAAATCCAAGACATATTTTGTTTAAATTAAGATTTTCAATGACAATGAATTCTGTAAGCAACAGTGAGAAAGACCTTCAAATATAAAGCAAAGGAAATCTGAGTAATAGAAGACTATTTGGCACCCACTAGGAATTGCTGAAGAGAATGGAATAATCTATTCCAAATAGTAAAGAAACTTAAGATGCAACCCAAGGTAACAACCCTGCAAACCTTATTCTAATCACTAAAAATAATTTAAAGAAACAACAGATTCTAAGAGGAAAGTATTCCTATGAAGAAAACCATATATGAACAAATTCTAAAGAGCAGAGAAAGTGTTAGTTGGCATTGGTAGAGGGAATTTTCTCTTTTAGCTCAGTAGAATTATCACTGATACTAGAGACAGAAAACCTGGGTTCTAATACCATTTCATATCATTACTACTTATTGTGATCTTGGGCAAGCCACAGCATCCTGAGTTTGCTCAACTAAAATATGGGAGGGTTGAATTAGCTTATCTCTAAGGTTCCCTTCCCCCCACCCCCCAGTTCTCTAGCTGTGAGAATTATCATCATCAGAATTAAGATCTTTGTCCTAGTTAAATCCTAGGTTCAGTCTAAGCTATTCCCATTTAGTAGAATGTTCATCAAAATTTGAAGGAACTCCTTTACAGAACTAGACAAAATCATAAGATATTTACATGGAGAAAGTAGACAAGAATATTAAAGAGGCACACTGGAAAAAAAAACAGTTGATGAAGTGACTCTTGTACTCCCAGACTTTAAAACATAATGACAAAATGGTTGACATCAAAACCATAAGGTGCTGGCCAAAAAGTGGAGGCATAAATTAATGGAATATAATGGGTACATCAGACATTGAGCCAAATGTAAACAAAAGAATAGTGTTTGACATAATTTTAGAAAATAAAACTGGGGAAAGGATTCATTATTTAACAAATATATTTGAGAAAATTGGCTGGCAATTTGGCAGGAAAATGATTTGGATGCATATCTTACACATATACTCCAGTGAATCCCAACTGGACAAGGAGCAACATAAAAAAAAGAACTTAAAAAATAAGAAAAGAAAATGGAATAAAGTATTTATCTCAGTTATAAGGAGGAAGATTTTTTTATTGAATGAATGGAAATAATTATTAGGACAAGATATATTTACTTTACAATATTAACAAATTATGTATAAAATGTTAAAAGGATAGGTAAAATAGATCAAATATGAGCTATAAAACATATAAAAAGATATACAACATCTAAAACCTATAAAGACCGATTTTAAAAATCACATTAATAGTGCTTCTCACAATAGATTTTCATAATATAAGAATGAACAATTTTTATAATTGAAGACATAAATTGTTACAAATCACTTGGAAAAATCATCAACATCACTAATAATCAACAAGATTAATATTACAACTCTAAAATAAAATTTAATGTTAAGTTAATAATGAAAAAATTAATTAAAAGAACTTTGAGGGACCACTTGATACCCATGAATTGGCAGAGATAATTTTTAAAAATGAAACAATATTGATATTAAGAAAAATTATGAAATTACAGTATTCTGAAAATTATGAAAAACAGGTACATTCATTTTTTGGTGCAATTGCAAGCTTGCAGAATTTTTTAGAGAGTAATCTGGCAGTATCCAATTAAAGTTACCAAGCATAATTATATCTTTTGACCCAATATTTCCATCATTGGGATCATCCCTGGCTAGTCATTTAAAAACAAAAACACTTTCTGTGTTTTTTTTTAACACTTTTTTAGAGTTATCTGTTCAAAGTTTTTCACAGCAGCCTAATTTGTAGTGGTAACAAATCTGGAAGTAATTTAAATATACAACAATAGCAGAATGGTTGAAAAAATTTTGGTAAATTATTATACTAGAATACTATAATGCAATTAAAATAGATAAGTAAAAGAAAAAGGAAGTAATCTGGAAAGTCCTTAATGAAATATTATGCAAAACATACAAAAAAAGCAGACCAGAAAAAGATCATAGAAGGAAAAGTGAATTATATTGAATGAAAAAGAATCCTGATAAAGCCTTAGAGGGAAGGTCTTAAAAAAACATTCTGACACTTTGTGTATTAAAATTAATCCATTTAAATGTAAAGAATTATTATACATTTTAAGTTGTTTGTGTTGGTATTAAATATCCATTTTCTAATAAGAGCTTTAAGTTGTATTTTTAAAAGGATGTTTCAAGTCACAGCCTATAAACCCATCTGTAAATCACCCTTCAATCTTGTGCCATCTGGCTTCCATTCCTATCACTCTACTGGAACACTCTCTCTCTCTCTCTCTCTCTCTCTCTCTCTCTTTCCCTCCTCAAATAGCCATTGGTGTCCACCTGTGATTTCGTCATCAGCCTAATGATAGGCTGGCCATGAAGTAGCCTTAAATTCTAATAATAACCATCAGTGATTCGTCTTTGACAAAACACTTAACCCCACCAAGTCTCCCTTGTCTCAATGTAAAATGACATTTAGATACAATGTACAATGAAAATGATACTTAGTTCTCTAGAGGAATTTAGCTCAGACTGTTCAATTTTTTAAATGTTTAAAAGAAATAGCAAAATACACAAAATATATTAAAGAGAAAAAAAATTTCTCCTTAGAGTTCATCGTCAAATTCTATCCTGCAATTTTATTCTTCTTAGAAAGTAGTTTTTGTTTTGTTTTGTTCTGTTTTGCTTTGCTTTGTTATAGGCATTCAAAAAGTTATCCAAAAGCTCTGACCTAGAAAGAAAAATTTGAATGTATTACCTTTGCTATCTAATAGAATCAAGAATAATAAAAGTTGTTCAAAGAGGAAATTTAACAGACATTTTGTAAGTTTGAATAAACATGCAAAAATGATTTCATAAGAACAAGTCTAAAAAAAATCTTGTGAATATTTTATTTGTTTTAGATAGACAATAATTCTTCATTCCCCTGAACCAAATGTAAAATGATACATTATATCTTATAATGCAGGCAATGATAAATCTAAGGTATAACATGAATAAAAGTTTCAAAAATTTAGCTTATTCCCCATAATAGTACTTTGACTGATTTTAGAAATTCATGGAATTATGTAGTGTTAGAAAGGATTTTAGAGCTCACTCACTCCAGTCTCTTTCTTTGTATAGAAGTTCCTCTGAAGGCATCACTTATAAATTATCAGCCAGACTCTTCATCAATATAAATGGCTAGAATTCACCCATTTAGAGCTCATCTATATAAGCATCTTGCTTGCCAGTCCAGTATCAGCTGAAATGTTCATAATTGAACCATGAAGCCATTCAAACATTTCTGAATAGCTAAAGTTGATATGAGAAACTAACCTCTTCTTACCTAGTACATCTATGAATCTGAAAATGAATATCTTCACCCTGCCCCCGCTCTCACACTTAACTTGCTTCACTAGGTTTTGTCAGCTACACTCCCCTGTCACCAAAGGACTCAATTATCTTGTGAGTAGCATCAAAGCCTCCTGCTACTCCCCAAACTCATCTCCTTTTTACTGTCTTCTCTAATTTTGATTGCTAGATATTCAACAGATATTCCAACCTAGCAGAGGGTACACTATGTCTGCAAGTAACTTCCTTTTTAGAGAAAGCATTTATTCAGTTCATTGTCTGGGGGATGGAGAGTACTAGATCAACAGACCAATTCATTAGATTCATTATGGCTTTGCTAGTAAGGGAACTGTGACCTTGTTGGTAACTCCCATGGGTGAAACATTCCCAGAACATGACTAACCCATTTCTCCACAACATCTGTGACAGGTCACTGGCAGAAGAGACAAAGGAATTAACATTAAGGTGAGTGAGGCTGTGAAATGTAGTGGAAAGAGCACTGGACTTTGATTTGGAAGACTTGGTTTTGTATCACATCAAGTCTTTGTGACATTTAACCAGTCATGTGTTGGTCCTTTGGGATCCTGTTTCTTATCTGTAAAAGGGTTATAACAATAAGTGCATTATCTCTCTGGACAGCTGTGGGGAAAGTACTTTATAAACTTTGAAGAATTATGTAAATGTGAATTAATTCTTATTTATTATTATCCCTCTAGTGAACAACTCAGGACCTTCAGAGCTCGTAACCTGGGGACCTGATCCTGGGAGGAAAGCAGGTCTTCTAGATATAGGGAGGAAGATAGAATAGATATCATGACATAAGGGCTAATTATGACTGTAATCATTTGTAAGGAATATAATCTAGCCCTGAAGCATTTCAAAGGTATACTTGATTTTGAGTCTAATGTACTAAAATGGAACATGCTAAATTTTGTTTTGAGTTGTATTATAGAAAACAAATAGTCAGTTTCTAATGAATGGGGGGAGACCAATGTAGCTATAATCCTTTTCACTATAATTAAGTTTGTTGGATTCCCTTTAGCAAGATCAGAAATGTTTTTTAATTAGAATTCAAGTTTTTTTTTAAAAAGTCATTTATCTAACACACACACATGCACATACACACACAGAATCCAATACTAGGCAGAGCTCTGAGTCTCCAAAGGCAAGGATAATCAACATAAATTTTGAAGAGATTGTAAAAGTTTAGTCCAACCTCTTCTTTTACAGCTGAGGAAATAAAGATCTAGAAAATTAAAGTGACTTGTCCACAATTACATAGTAAGTGACTAAGCCAAGATTTGAACCCAAATTTTAAAATTCTAAATCCAGTCCTTTATTCAGTATAATATACTGCCTGGGGAGCAGGAAGAAACAGCAAAAACAAATAATATGAGGACAAGTTGGTCAGGCCTGTCAAAATGCAACTGGAAGCAAACCAGAAGAACTTACTTCGAGTTCAACAATCAGAAAGTCAGGAGTCAGTCTGTTGGTAGAGCATGAACCTAAATCGGGCTATGATGAGGAAGACAAGTAGCCATATGGCAGTGTGTATAGCTGTCTATGGTTATGGACTGCCTCCAACTTCTCACTTTGAGTTTCCAGATTCCATTAGCCCCTTTACTATCAGGTCAGTTACAGTCCTGGTGAATTTGGTTTTATGTGCCCATGAGGACCCACTACAAAAGTATTAAATTCCACTCTAACTAAAAGCTCACACAGCTGTACTGGCCTTTATGGCTTGCTCTAATTAAACAACTTGTCAGCATCCCCAGAGAGCTGCCATACTTACCATTCAATGACAAGAGAGGCAAAGTCCTAGAATGCACCCAGTGTCTCCATGAGGAGACAGTGGGTGGTACTCACCACCACACAGCTGAACTAGACAGAATACTTATTGAGCAGGGTGCCCAAGAAGCTACTTTAGAGTGATCCAAAGTGAGACATCTCTGAGGCAGATCAGGCAAGAGGAAGGGGTTTTTAAAAGATATCCCAATGCATAGCATCATGTTGCTGTCAGAACATACGGTTACTGACTGTCCATCTTGCCCTGGAATGGAGACTTATTGTTAACAAAGGTATAGCACAGCCAGTACGGCAATTTGAAAAGCTTGGCAAATAGCACTTGCAACTGTGATGGATGGCCAAGTTCTTATCATTGACATTTGATGCAAAGTGTAGCAATAGTCATCAGGAATGAAATCATCAAATTCAAATAAGGCATATTTGTGGAAACTAGCTCATTTGCTATTAGAGATATAAGTCTTCTAATAGGCTGTGGAACATAGAAGGTGTTCAAAATCTTTGGTTTAGAATTCAGATACGTAGACAAACTAGTTCCTGACCCAGCTAGAACTAGCTGATTGGCTGCTGGAAACAGAGCTTACCATCCAAAGACTTGAGTTGGAATCTCCACTCTGTCACTTACTGACTATCTGCCTTGGGACAAGGCAAACTCTTTGAATTCAAAAGATAACTGTAATATATCTAGGGGGAAAAATCAGAATTATGCATGTCCCAGAGTCCATCACATATTGTTGTGCCCTAATTCAAATCCCAGGTCACCTGCCCACCACCTGAATGTGGCCCACCTGTGTCCCACTATCAAGCCCCTTTTTACTTTTGCTTTTGTCCCTATTCCCTGTTATAGCTTGAAACTACTTGAGGCAAGTCTGGGCAAAGTTGCTCACCAAGTTGCTCAAGGCATAGTCCCCTGCCCCCTACTTCCTCAAATTAGCATTCTGTATTTTTCCTTATATTGTACAAGGATTAGCCTGCGGTGCAAGACTAGAGACCAAGCTATCCTGTTTTGCTGACCAAGCAGGGTCCCCACACCCTCTGCCCAGAACATGACTCTGGCCTATTCTGGGACTTTCCAGTCCCCTTTCCCCAAGGCCCTGCACCCTGCTTTGGAAACTGCTGACTATAACCCTCCACCCTGTTCTGGGAGGGACCCTTACGTCATCGGGGGTGGAGAGGTGGGGGTGGGGGATTGCACCTTTGTACCCTTGCTCCATATTCCCAAAATAGCTAACCAATCAGCTCTCTCAGCTTCTGTAACATAAGAGCTTTTGCTAGCCCCCTCCCTGGTTGTGGTTTGTGATTTTGGTCTATATAATCAAGTCTGTGAGATCCACCAGGGACTGCCTGATTTGAGTTTATACTCCAGGTAGTCGCGCACTTGATCAATAAATCCACACATAAATTTATCTTGAACTCAGGTCTCAACTCGCTCTTATTTTCTGCACAACAATATGATTATTGAATGAAGAAAGGAGGGATATTTAGACTGGAGAAGAAAAGATTTAGGAGGACAAGATTGCTATTGAAGGGTTGCCATATAGAAGAGATATCAGATAGGTTCTGGTTGGCCAGATAGGATAGAATTAGCAGCAGGAACTAATAAAAACTGGACAGAATCAGACTGTGACTCAGTGTAAAAGAGAAACTTCTCAACCATTAGAGCTATCCCAAAATGCAACAGGGTACCTCAGAAGATAAGAGAGTTCCATTTTATTACAACTCAAGAGTAGCCCACATGTCCACTTTGTTAGGAATATTGTAGATGGAATGCCTGTTCAGATGTACTTGGACTAGACAGTCTCTAAGGTACCTCTAACTCTGAAATTCTGTAATATTATAATTCTGAGATATTAACAATAACAATAATATTTATATAACACTTTGTTTCACACAGTACTTTATACATCTTGTTGGATTTTCACAACAACCTTTGTGAGATGTAAAGCCAATCAGCAGTAGATTCCTGAGAGAATGCTACCATGAAGAGCTTTTAAGATTCGGATTACACAGTATTAGTGAACACTCTGTTTATTCCATTACAAATCTTCATTCAGTACAATGTTCACAGTTTCAACAATTCACAATATTATATACAATCTTCAGAACAAGGAAAGTCTCAATTACAGAAAGG